>KN886249.1:64454-90879 GCA_000934455.1 Apostichopus parvimensis
TGGACCCCTAAGGAACCTATAAATCTTAATAGAGGGTGTATGGACCCCTAAGGAACCTATAAATCTTAATAGAGGGTATATGGGGGCAAAGGATCTGCAAAAACAAACGGGGTCAATAAAAGCCTAAGCGGCTTTTTAACATACTAATTAACTGCCCTACGTCAAGACATTCAGAACAAGCCTTGAATTGCCATCTAGGGCCCTTGTGAACAAAGTCTTAACCATGTTGGGGCTAAGGTCATTGCTATATATAGCATCTATGTGGAAGGAATATAAACATTGTGAACCTAGGCACTAGAGTGACCAATGTAATATATCGTAAGAAAACTTCCATAATTCTGTCAGAGGACATTCATACTTATATTCCAAAGTGGAATTCAAAGTCATGGAAGGTCACAGTTTCAAGTGATGAAGATTACCTGTACCTCCACCAGAGGAGGACATTACTACTCATGAATCACTATCTATTACTGTTTAGCTGCAATTCAAAGTCCACTATCTATTATTGATTTTGTAAATGTTGTTTGAGGAAAAGAGTAGTACTTACGTGGAGGTTGTAGTCCTAAGTTATCATCCTCTACTCTTAATCTTGTTGAATCAGGTGATAAAGCTTCTCCTGAAAATTTATATAAAATCAGCTGCTTCAGTTCAGCTACAGTCTGAGAGAAAAGAAAAGAAATAAAACAAAGATTAAATGAATATCATTATTAGACTTCTTGTAGAACGGAATCCATAAGAACGTAATATTGATTATACAGGAGTCATGCACATATGACTGAGTGTTCCCTGTTGCTATGGCTTTTTGTGTCTTACTAACAATAGCCTAACCAATATCCTATACATTAATCTTGCTGTAACACGTGTTAATGAGTACCAATCAAAATGTGCATGATTAGTTAATGAGTGAAAATGTCATTATTAATACTTGCTTTGTCTTTGGTTGTATTGATCTGTATAGCTGGCCACTCCTCCTCTCCTGTGCCCTGATCAACACATCTATTCTCAGCCGTCAAATGCACCTGCTTCTGTAAGTTTTCTTTTAGAACAGGAGCAAGTTGTTTAGAGGAACTGTTATGAAGTTAGAGAAAATATGAATAAACATAAGAATGCAAGATTTAATGAAAAAAGAAGGTCAAAATATTTAATTCAGTCTCTGACAACCACTGAGGTCAACTGCTATCAAAGTTGCTGGACTACCTACTTTGCACACAACCTGTTCATGCAATAACTTTCGACTTTTGTTTCACTGTTGACCAAAAAAACGGCTGCCAGTCCTAATACATATTTTAGAGTTAAGTAATCTTTTCAAGATACTTTTAATACATCATACCTACATTATATTTACATACATTGACTTCATACATCATGGCAATGTGTATCAAACTTGCCATGAACAACAAGCACAATATATTGTCATTTCATGCCTGAGTGTTCTGTCGTTTATACAAACGGCAGAAAACACAGGCAATTTTTGTACACAAACAAATTACATATTTCATGATAACAAGAGAAAGATGCACTGATGGAATAAAATTGAACAGTTGCAATCACTAATATCCTTCAAATATTATCTACTATTCCCCAAAACTTTGTCTCAGCCCGACAACTCCCGATCTGACTTTATCTTTTCCATTCACCTTGCCCACTTCTTGTCTTTACTCGTCTCCATCTCAGCCACTAAGTTATCTTCATCCTCTAGTCCCTCTTCAAAGATACTCTCATCTTTCCTCTCGAGCATGACAAGTTGTCCATCTTTTGCCATTCTCTGCAGATTGAGGCTCTCTTCCGGGATATCTGTGAGCACAGACAACATCCCAAACAGGCCTCGCATGGAAGTGTCCCTCGCGTACCCCCGAGAGATTTCAGAACGATCACCAGACTCACTCAGATATGAAAGACGCAGAAAGATCGGTTGGGCATCCAGACCAGTCCGTATAGGCATGCCGTCCACCTGCATATGTGAGACAAAATATATGCATATGTCACATGCATATGCATACATATGCAGGCATGCATATGACTTCATTCAGCAATACCTTTCTAGTTCCTGGAATCTCTGTACTTGCTGCCAAATGGTCGGTCAGGACTTTCCAGAAGTTTAGCATTTGTCATGAGACTAATAAAACATATATTAAAAACAAATTGTACTAAAGTCATAGTGAAGAATACATTGAGCAGTTGCAAATACAACTCACCTGTTTACCATCCCATACAAAGAGATAACTACCATTGGTAATACACATATTTCGGATAGTGGATGAGTCTTGTTCTGAGAATGAAAGAGAAAATACTTTTAAATTTTTGACTCCACTATCTATTGTATTTATTATAAGGAGATGTATTATCATGGCAATAGCAACTTCTCTCTTTGTATCATTCCACAAACCTTACATTTAATGAAATTAAAATATAAAAGGTAAACACAACTTTCCATTTTCCATTTTCCAAGTTGCCATTTATATGAAACAGAACTATAGAGCGCAGTCAACAACTCTCTGTCAAAATGATTGCTACATTCTAAAGATGGCAGTTAAGCAGCATAACAATCATCACCACCATCATCACTCCCCCACCCCCACCCCACAGTCATCCATCATCATCACCCACCTTGGCAATCATAACCTACCATCAGTACCCCACATACTAGGAGATTGATAGTGGAACAAGTGTAACTGCAAACCAAGACACAAGGGCAGAAACACTAACTTCACATCTACCATAACTGCAACCACCATCATCACTCACAACCACCACCATATCATCCTCATCACCATACTGGGTGGTTAATATTGAGAACAAGGGTAACCTCAAAACCAAGACACAAGGGTAGAAACACTAACTTCACATCTACTATAACTGCAACCACCACCATCACTCACAACCACCACCATTATCCTCATCATCATACTGGGTGGTTAATATTGAGAACAAGGCAAACAAATATAACCTCAAAACCAAGACACAAGGGCAGAAGCACCACCTTGACAACTACTTCAACCACTTGGTGGTTAAAATTGGGAAGAAAGGAAACAGCAAAATAAAAAAAGTGTAAAAGCAGCACCATTATCATCATCATCATCATCATCATCCCCGGCACCATCACTAATATCAATACCATCATCGTCATCAAAGTCACAATCACCACCATTAATCACTCATCATTATCACCACCCATCACCATCACGATATTAAGAGTTGATATTGGGAAGAAATGACAAAGATACCTGAAATACAGTCATACAGATGGAGACCGGCCGGTAATTCTTTGGCAATGTGAAGGCAACAAGGTGAGATACTCTGATCATCACAAACCTGTCAATAAGGGAAAGAGTATAATATTTAAATGAATTACATGACAAGGAAACTATAAACAAGTCTATGTAAGAATGACTAAATTACTCCCCAGGATGGGATTTGGAACTAATAGTCACAGGAATGGATTTCCTGAGCAACACTGGTTTGAAGTTTCATTGCTGTACTAAGGGTTACTTATGGTTAGGTAGTTTTTGTAGCCAAAACTGGCACTCTCAGTCTTGTTTGGACTGTTTTGACAGCATATATAAGTCAGTAAAATGTTCATGGACCTCTTTTACATTACCAGATTTCTGTTGATCTCCTGAGGACCCTTTGTTCACTTTCAGACTCCCCCCCCCATATTTTTCCGGACTCCCTAGAGGTCTGCAGACCCCAGTTTAAGGAAGAAGGACTAACATCAATACCCTCATCAAAAATAGAACTCTTTGAACCACAAGATTATTATAATATAAGACTTGAACATATGGAGATAAACATTGAATAAAAAATTAAAAGTAACTTTTCCGAGAATTTAAAAAAATCCTTCAAAATGCATCCATTTCTCTGATATATTACTTTACAAAAATTACCGCTTGAACAGCTTGTTTCAGGTCAGCAATGGTTTTTCTTCGATCCAAGGAGATACATTTGGGACTGATATCTGAGTTTCGTTTGACCTGTAAGGTCCCGTAGCTCCACTCATAGCAATCCGGAAAGAGAAGATGTACCTTGATCTCATTGACAGTCAAGTCATAAATATCCCTGAAAGATGATCGTAACATTTAAAATGACGATGGTTATACAAGTCATAAATATCCCTGAAAGATGATCGTAACATTTAAAATGACGATGGTTATACAGGCATCACGTGTCTATCAAATGAGGATGCTGTCCTGGCATATCCAAGTAACACAAGTAACTAAAAAAGGTAAAGATGCACTGTAGAATACACATGACACATTTAGCTATATGCAGTTGCATAGAAACAGTTGCCTAGGAACAGTTGCCTAGTAAAAGTGACTAATGAAACAGTCTCCTACATACATACTGTGAAAATATGACATACATAAATGATGGCATCTTTTGCAATTTTGAATAATGACACCTCAAGTAACTTTTCTTCTCCTGATATTTGAAGCAATATTTTGAACAGATAGTAAAACCCATATCAGGGAATAATTTATGCAGTATTGCATCTCAAATGCTATGCAAATTGCTATGCAAAATGGGCAAACTGCTATTACAAGTGCAAAGATGTATATAGCAGCTTTTTGTACACAGGTACTACATTATTTGTCAGGGAACATTCAGTGGCCTCACCTAGGGGTGGCCAGGGGGGGGGGGGACACCCCCTCTGCTTAGACTCCTCTCCCAGAATGGCATTCACAAATAAACATTATACCCCCCTAATTAAGTGCTGTGGCCCCCCTGTGCCCCCCGAGATTGAAATGTCTTGCGACGCCACTGGGAACATACAAAAGTGCTATACAAAGTTTTTGCAATAAATTATTGCCTGCACATAATTAATTTAAACAGACATAACTGGAGATTTGGTTGAACCTTTTTGCTGATGGGTTTACAAAGCATGTTCTTTACCTCTGTAATGTGAGTTCTTCATTGGATTCTTGGATTTCTTGATTTAGCCACAAAGGGAGAGATTCAAGATGTTTCAACCCTTCTGAAAGAAAAAAGGATTGTGAAACATTTAACTTCATTCTATATTTTTCTGGTGTGAGATTTATTGAAGCAATTTTGTTGTTTCTCTTATGTTTTTAATTGTTCTTTTATTGTTTGTTTTCGAGCAGTGTCTCTAACCTATTCCTTATTATTTAAATCGAAGATGAGGCAGATATGTAAAAGTTTTTTTTTTTTCAAAAAAATTTCCATGCTTACACTTTTAACAATTTTGGGATGTGAATTATTTTCCCTCTATGCACTCTTTCCTTATATCTTACCTTCTGGATTTCTCTGCAAATTCTTCTTTCTATAAAAGAGCATGTAGGCACTTTCTCTCCCTGCAAATTTACTTTGTATAGCTGCATCATGAATTGGTTGTACTCTAGAATCATTGAAATCAAACCAACCATATCCAGGGGCCGGAGTAGAAAGACTAAAATCAGAAAGATAGAAAAAAACAATATTTAACTAAAAACAGCATAAAAAGGGGGAAAAAGGAGGTACAAAAACGGAAATTTAAATGAAGGGGTGATCCAACTGAACAGACATACCACCAGGCTGCTACTTTGTGCTTTTGACAAAACATTACTCCAAAATTAAATGTTGAAATACAAGCAAAAATGAAAGGACAATGCAGGCTAAGAAAGAAGTAATTTCATAATTGTTTGGATGGAGATTGACATTTTTTGAGGTAGATTTTCTGCTTCTTTCAGAAGTTGTGATTATGAATAATTAATGAATATTCATTAGATATTTTACATGTTGCATCTCATTTATTTGTACAAAAATACATCAATTTATCCCCAAGGTTTTATTCTTTTACCCTTTATGTAGAGAATATGCTATGAGACTTACTTGATAATGTTATAAAATTTGAATCAATTACAACGGAACACAACGATGAGTCCTACCTCTCTTGGGAATTGGCAATATTTGCTTTTTGAGGTGAAGATATATCCTTATGGTCAGGTGAGGCATTCGATGGTTTACTTGGAGTAGATAAAGCTACAGATTTGATGTCAAATGGATCTTTGAGTGAGACTAGGCTAGTAGCAGGATCCACAATGAAGATATCGTTGTATCTCTTCAAAAACTGTAAAAGAAATGTCAATCAGGTTAATTAAGATGACAAATGACAAAATCATTACCCAAGCTATCCTGATAAACTTTGCATTCTCTCTGATGTATGCCATTCCTTGCTCCTGTATCCACATCTTAAACTGAAGTTCCTCTGATAAATATCACAGGTTATGCGATAGAAAAGTCACTTTATTCCATAACGGATTACTGAGAGCTGTTTCTCAGGTGTTTCTCTGGTGACTGACAGATTACAACATAGTTCCAATACTACTCACAACTCCACATATCTAAAACTGCTTGTAGTAAGTCTACTACATTTAGTAATATTTTCTTTCTGTCATTCTCCATGAATCATGTTGTCTCGTTATGTATCGACTTCTGTACTGCATTTTTTTAAACGAACAATGTTTCGTTATCTTCAAAAACATCTTAAGAGATTAAAAACGTTGAATATCTTTGAAATTTAGGACAGTTTCTCACACTATTAATAGTCACTCATAGAGACAAACATGAAACATGACACAAAGCGTTACATATGAAACAAAAATCCTGGCAAACATACCTTTGTGATGGATCCATATTGTCTCTTAAATCTTTTGTTCCAGGAAACCCCCGTTTCTTTCATGAGAACCTGACAATATTTCAGTTATAAGGAATTTACATTTGGAAACATAAACAAAACAAAAGGGTAAGGGGGGGGGGGGAATCAAGAGTTCAATATTAAAAGGTTGCTGATATACTAGCATATTAGTTGTGAATGACTCAAAATTACGACAGAAACAATGTGCTAATAAAGTGTGCTAAGAAACATGAATGCGTAAAATTAAAATGTTCTGATACTTTGATCCAAACATTATCTCCTTCAAAACCTGGTCAGAAAAGTAGAAAAGGGAAAAAATGTTGAAATTTGGGGGAATGCCTGATAGCGTATGTATGAAAACTTGTATAGCATAATCTACTGCAAAAAACAGTGAAGTTTTGGGGAATTTTTTATCACTTTGATCACCATGTTGCAGCTTTCCTCTACCGTTCTTTAATCAAACTCAGTATTATTTCTTGAACATATAATGTCCAGCACTGTTTGTAGAAATTCACAAAGCTTTTACCAAAATCTTGGCAATAAGAAACCCTTTGTTCCAGCATGTGTGTTAACAGGGTTGCTTCAAGTCGACTTGACTTACCTGACACAGTTTATCGACTGGCAGTGATCCGTCGGCAGCATACTGCTGAAGAAGAGTTTTAAGTAATTGTTGCGGGGAACTTATTTCAATGAAGTCAACCTTGCCCTCCTGAGGGTCTGATTTAATCGTGATGGGAGATTCCTCCTGTTGAGAAGGAAAATTACGATGATAATAATAATAATGTTTGACTTATATAGCAATTTATACCAGCGCTAGGTTTCAAAGCACTTTACAGATGTTATATTACCCCTGGTCAATGATAACCTGTCACAGAGACAGTCCCTCCAGTTGGCTGCAGTTATATACTGCGCCTAATGACAAGTTACCTCACAGGTACCCATTTAACCCCTGGGTGGAGAGAGGCAATTGAGATAAAGCATCTTGCCCAAGGACACAATGTAATGAACTAGGCAGGATTCGAACCAGCAATGTTTGGATCACAAGTCCGACACCTTAGCAAATTGACCACGCTCTCATGACGGTAACATTATTAATTTAATAAAAGGACTTTCTAAGAAAGGAATTCTGAGTTGCTATCGATCAGGAATATTTGTAATATTCCCTGACATCATTGCAATCTATCGGTGGTGATAAAACTTTTAGTTTGAAAAAATGAACCTTTGTACATGAGAGGTTTATCAAGGAGAAGCTGCAGAATTTCAAGTTTTCTACAAAAATCAGAATCACATTAATAAAAATAATTAATTAAAATTTGTTTTATAAAGATATCTGAAAAAAATGCAGGTATATGAGTATTCATGAAGATGAAATATCTTACGGGGGCAGACCAGTTTCCAATACCATCAACGTCCCTTATGTAGGCCCTGTAGTGTCCGCCATGTGTACTTCCACTGTGTATGACCACTGAGAAGAGCTCATAGATACCATCTGAATCATCTAAACCCTGAATATAAACATAAATCAGGACAAAGAATTAATTCATGATCGAATCAAAACATATTCATGTGGGTATTCTGTTCTATTAGGATACACAGTGTACGGTAGATCGCTCATAACCTTCACCAAGACCTTAATCCCTTCTGGTGGACCTTAATCCCTTCTGGTGGACCTTAATCCCTTCTGAAGGACTCATGACACTTTACTTAATATGACACAGCCATGATCACATGGCTGCATTATTTGAATAAGCGGTTCTTGCATTCTGTGATCATGTGATTAGTAGAATCACTCATAGCTATTGGTGAATTTTTCTCACCAAAGAGGGGAAAAAACAGATGGAATCCCAGTTATGACATTCTCACCTTCTTCATGTAATGGTAACAATGCAAAGGGTTATTTTACATTTTTATCCTTTTGAACTCAAAATGCAGTAAATTTTGTTCTTCTCTGGGAAGAAAAAGAAAGTTAATAGATATCGTGAGTCCCATACATCAATAGACACACACATGCAGAACATCCTTTGAAGATACAAGGATCTTCATCTCATACTCCTTTTTGAAAAAGAAAGTAAGTTGTTTCCAATAATTTAACATCTGGTCGACATTCCTTGAAACAACTTGGGGAATATTTGGGCTTACCTCTTCACAGTAAGATTTCATATCAAGTTCGAGTGGGAAGGTGTAATGATTGGTCTCCTTGTATCGTTGACCACGTTGAAAGTCGTAGCTGAATCTTAACAGAGAGAGGGTCAGGATGGGAGGCAGCTTCCGTAACTTGGCATCCTGTCGTAAAAACAAGTTGAAATGTTACACAGAAAAATATACAAACAAACACACACACAGGGAAGAAGGATGTGATGTTTTTGAGTGTAATTCAATAATTTAAAGAAATCTTCTGGTGGCAAAATATAATTTCTGCACCATTTCATGAATGCTGTATCCACATTGCATATTTAGTTATGGTTCTAGGTAGACAGTAGTAATAAACCCCAACCAGCGGTTATAATTATTAATGACATCTTACCTTCTTGGCATCTACAAGTATTTGACAGGAGCTACATCGGTATTGGTTGCTATCTTTCATCAGTTCTACCTCTTCGTACATTGCTCTAAGGGTATCCGAGACTCCTACGTAACCAGTAATGGGAAGAGTCAAATCCAAGAAATCTTCCTACGACAAACAAGAGATAAACCCCGATGGTTTTGTGCATAGCAAGTACTCATAACAAAGAAACTGATATCGTGATAAATTGAAAATGGAGAAAACTTGTTTCTGTAATTTCAGTTAATTTCAGTTTGTGGGCTTCTCTGGAAAGCAGTGCTTCTGCACTGAGCAGGACTACCCTCATTTAAGATGACAATAATAAAAAAATGAAAAAAAATAAAAACTAAAAAAAAAAAGTCTATGCTGACTTGTAAAATATTTCAATATATTGTAATATTATGGTTGAATGAATGGGGTGTGTTTGTATGTTTCAATATTTTCTCCTCCAATGAGAACATTCCAGTAATACCTTACCACAAACTCGGAGTAAACAAGAATAAAGAATATTTTATAACCATTTCTTACCTCACGTTCGCTTACTTTGCCACATTTGTCACATACAATCTGTAAAACAAACGAAACAACGATATGTAACACGTCTAACAAGATTATTATAAAAAGAAAAGCTAAACAAATTTTCTCAAGGAATGAAAGAAATTCCACAGCTAGAATGGAGTGTTACCCAGTGCTTAAGCACTTTTCCACGAAAGCTATTCAGTCTTTAGTGGGAGACAATCCTTTTTTAACACTCCTTTTCTGGCTTTACCAGGTAGGATTAAAGTCACAACCATGGTTGGTATAGGTAGAAGGACAAAAGCCCAGAGTTTACATCTGGCAAAGGCTACGAAAGTAGACTTCTGAGGGTGGTTCAACATTTTCCTCTTTGAAGATGATTATCTTATCTAAATCTCAAAGATTTATTCCTTCATGTTGTGTTATTAACTAACAAAGAAAATGTGTTGATCACAAACTCATTAGCATCATCTTGCACTCCTGCTGTGAGATTATTGAAAAGTTCTTTTTGATATGAACATTATTAATTTGATGAATTTCTATCTTTATTAATTTACCCTGTTTACGATGGTACCATGATAGAGCTCAGAGATGACATTCTGTCCAGAAGTACCGATGAGGGAATCTTCAAGAGCACTGAAGAGAATTCGATTCAGCTCTTGAATGTCATGTTGCTGAAAATGCTGGAATGAGAGAAACATGAAGAGAATGAGGTGATTACAAGAAACATTAGACATACTGACTGATATTTACCTTGGGATCTGTGTTAAATACTACTCTATCCTCATACATATGCATGAGGATAGAATAGCTGGGTGGCAAGCTGACACCCCGTGGTATGAGAAGGTGTGGTGAAGTGGGTTAATGTGTCTGCTAGACAACCATAAGGTTAAAAATCCATCAGGAGCCAAAGTTACAGGTCATTGCAATCATATTTTGGGTAATTCGACATGAAATAAGATAGTTTTAGTAGTTTTCAAAGTTTAATAACTGCAATGTCAACAAAACTGAATTCATGGTTCATTTAACAAGGGTTGATTGAAGACTGTTAGCTCACAAGGTTTGAATATATTCATATATAGTGATACCATAATTGAATGCTCACCTCATTACTGTTCCAACCAAAGCTACTTGTGAGAGCGTCTGTGCTGCAACTGTCTTGGTTCTGGAAAAGAAGTCTGGCAAAGAGCCGCTGTAGCTCAATAGGGATTACACGGACCTACATAAAAATTAAAATTAAAACATTAAACAAGACAATGGCAGCATGGCAGGCAGTTATTTTACAACGCTAGAAAGCCACATATGCATGTGGCAGAAGCCAAAGGGCTTATTACTATAAGAATAATAATAATCAGGCAGTTATTCTTACGACTCTTAAGTGATCACGGATGTGGGAGAAGCCTGCAAGGGCTTATGGATTTCAATTTTCACCTGGGGTGGCTTCCAATTCAACATTTTAACTCAAATTTGGAAAGTTTGCAATTTAGCAAGTCATTTCGTATGTGACAACCGTAGATAGATCTTGGATGAAAAACCCACCTAACTATGACCCGGCCAGGGATCAAACCCCAAACCTAATTGTGGATTTCTGTCTCAATTTGGGTGGAGAATGCCTCATAACAATGTGACTGTAGGTTCCAGCTGAAGAAGGCTGATTTTCAAGGTTTACTGCCTGTTTACGATGGAAAAACACATAATTGGGTTTGAAATACGGACCTAGATGTTTGGAATTAAAGACTTGGACTTGGTATAGTTGGTAACTCATCAAAATTCACATCAATTAACAAACCTTAGCTCCAGGGTTGTCTTTGTCTCCTAAATTGCCAAGTTCATCAGGTCCAAGACAAAAAAGTGCTTCTGTAAAAGGCAAAAAATAAAACCAATCAAATTCAAAACAATGAGCAAACGTCTAAAATGTAGTCGATCAAAGGGACCTTGCTTTTAAGTTTGAACTGAAAAAGAGTTAGATATTTGATATTAAAAAAAGTAAAGCTCACAACAGTGAAAATGATACCAGACATATTCCAATATAGCTTGTTGCGTTAAGAACTAAAGACAATAACATACTCAAACCCTCCTACCACCATAATCACTCTACTAACTAGTTTCAAAGTATCTTACATCCTTGACCAGAGAACATTGGATATAACATCAATCAAATCACACTTATCTGATAAGGCATTCCGGACACATGTTTGAAATCTTACAACTGCACTTTGAATAACCCTCCAGCTACTGTACCTAACACTGCTTATTTAACGGTGGATTATTTAAATGGACTGCCCGAGTCCTCCTTTTTGTGATTTTAATTCCATAGTTGATGATGGAATATCCAAAAATTTAAAGCACTTGTGTAAAGTGCAAATAAAATATGGTTTATCTTCTTATTTAGCCTGTAAAATATTAAAAGAAATGAGAAGAATAATGACAATTTTTGGGTGAAATTCTTTTCCATGAATCATGCAGTGATTTTGAAGCTACTTTAGCACTTACATAAAGTTATGTAACAGCAACATTTGTACGAGTATCTCACCACGAAGTTCTGGAGTCAAAAGTAATGTCTGAAGGAGAGAGTTCAAGTAGCAAGTGGCTCCTCTGTTATCAATGCCAGCAAGCCCTGTTGGATTTTTGGGTGCTGGTGGTCCTGAAATATTGGTATTATCACCTCCTCCTCCTCTTCTACAGGGTTTCTGAGATGAATTTTCATCTTCGTCTTCAAATAGGAGATCCAACATCACCTCTCTGTGGTACCTTATCTTTCATGAAATATATCTGCAATGCAAGAAATGCACATAGCATGGTTGGTCCAATGGAACTCTACAGTGTTCCATCTGAGGGCACTGTCACTAATTAATTTTAACTGTAAATGTTTACAAATCAGCTCTGCATCAAATTAACATGATCACGGGAAAGCGCTGACAAACACGCTACTTATCCTACAGTCATAACTGTCCTCTAACCACAACAAACAATGGCAACTTATCTACCATTACCAATACCATCCTATGAAGGGAGAGGCTTAGCCTACCTGTGTTGTATGATCAACAACAACACAAGTAATAAGTAACGAGGCTTAAGAAAGGATAATATTACTAAGTAGATCCCACTGTTACTTGTTAGCATAATTGTAGGCTAGGCCTAGTTAACTACAAGTATAGGCATAACTTTATACCCTTCCACAGTAAAGCTACAAAAAGTAGCCTACACCTATAGGCTAGGTATAGGCTGAGCCTAACTTGCATCAAAAGAATAAACTTAGGCCTAGGCACTACCAAGATAAAGAAATAACTACTCAGGGTAATATAGTGAGCAGATATCTGCAGGAAGATGTCTGATAAAATGCTCCAACTGCAGAGATAAGATACAATCCATGTGTTCTGGAAATTCCCCTTCTAACTTTTTAAGATCTAATGTGTAATAGTAATAAGTAATGAGGCATAATAAAGAGTAATATTACTAGGCTAAGTAGACCTGACTGTTTAAGTGTTCGGGTAATGTAAGGCTAGGCTAGACCTACTTAACTACAAGCCTAACTTTATACCCTAAGTTCTAAATTCTATAGTAAAACTACAAAAACTAGCCTATACCTACGCCTATACTAGTAGACCTAGCCTATACTGAGTATAGTTATATAGGCTGAGCCTAACTTTGAACGAAAGACTAAAATTATGCCTACCAAGATTAAAAATTAACTACCAGGGTCACCTAGTGAGCAGATATCAGCAAGTGGGTGTATGATAGACGCACTTCCAGCTGCGGATATAAGATGCACAGTCCATGGGTTCTGGAAATTCCCTTCTAAGTTCTAACCTGTTAGTGTTACTGTACGTGAGACTGAAAACATTGCGACATGTGTAGTGTTGTTATTTCGCAATAATGACCTTTGACCGACGTGTACATGCTATACACAGAACAGAAATCGGTACACAGTTGTAACTTGTACGATGTTCTTGTTGCATCCGTCCCCGTTGAGAAATGAGTGACCGATGTTTCAAAATGACAAGTGCAAACGATATTAAATGTCTAGAAAAAAAGGTAGGCGCAAAATGAAGTAGGCCTTGCTGTTTTGTTCACGATTACTCTTTAGCCCGACATTAGGCCTAAGTTGGATTAGTACGTTGTTTTTAGCTATGATACACTACACTAGAGGCCTTGGCCTAACATAGGGCTAGCAAAAGCGTACCCCAACTTTAGCCTGGCTAGGAGACATGATAGCATATTTCCCTTACTAAGTCCTTAGAAAAGTCTTTGGACTCTAGGATGGTAACCAATTTCATCTTATTCAACCTGCAAATAGCATAGAGATCTTTAAAACAAAATGTCACCTTTCTTAAAGTCAGAAAACTACTTCAAGTTGAAGCTTAATGTTGTTTAGTGAATTTACATGCTTTATGCTTTTGAAAACAGTTGTTCTCAGTTCATGCCAAAGACAGATATTTTGTATTACTCTAAATAGAACAGTTCTGATTTAACATATTTCCACTAGTTTTCTTCTGTATAAATTATCTAAATAATTTGGAAATAAATTTTTTAATATTCTATCCTTTTTATAATATTCTGTAGATTGAAGAACTTTTGGTGGTTGAGAGTGAATTATCCAGCACTAAAAAGGCTGTGGTGAGTATTTCTGACCTTTCATTCAGTAAATCATTTGATAGAAGCTTAAAGTTACACGTCCATTTTTATGCAGTGCTTCTACTGAGCTGCTTCATACAACTACACAACTAAAGTTCAGAGGAGTTGTAACCATGTTCAATTTCAGTATTAATTAAATGAAACTTTTGTATTATAGTAGAAAGTAAAGAAAAGGCAAAGAAATACACATATTCTATATTGGATTCCAACAGGTATCTTGGTTCTTTATCCAGAGGAGTACTTCCAACCATTATATTAACTTCTTGTTTACTTTCCTAATTGGTTAAATATTTAATAATGCCATATTGGTCGTGAAATTAAATGCCACTAAACAGACATTTGATAATTACCTTACATCTAGTTTTAGAATTTGTTTTTATAAAAGTGTTAAAATCTCTTTTGTTTTCTGAACAGAAAGTGTACAAGCAACAACCAAACAGTTTTGTTTACTTTTGTGATGATGGCAATCAACTTCTCAACAACTGCCGCAGTAAGTGTAACTTTGATGTCTGCCATCCCTTATTTTTGATGGAACTTTATAATTTTGCTTTGATAACTTGCATGATAAGAAATAACGGCCCATTGATCACTAAATTTACCAGAGTCAATAAAAAGTTCCCAAATTCTTTGCATGAAAAAAGCTTAGAATTTGCCCTAAACTTAGGACCAGGGAAACATTTTTCTGCAAATATCTGTGTGCAATTTAGCATCTTCTGCCAAGCTAGTGGAATGGTTGCCACCATAAGAATGAATGTTTAATACCTACAGAAACTCAAAACAAACATTGACTCCAATTAGCCAAGATCTACAACACACTCATTTGTTGATTAACTCAGGCAAAATAGCATCACCTATCTGTAATTGTTAGGCTTCTTTGAACCCGCAGAAATGATGAAACTAATAGTTTTAACAGACAACCGATCCTGATATGATCTTCTCTTTCTGTTTTAGAACAACTAAAGGAGTTGAAAGCTGAGCTTGAAAAGACGAAATCAGAAAATTCAACTACAAAATGATGTTAGGATCATCTCAGTGCAGGATTGTCAGCTTGTTTGACATGTTTGGTAAAAAACAAAATGCAACCAGGGACTTGATATTGTTTTTGCAAACATTTATTAACAGAGGAGATGGAGTATGGTACAATAATGAGTAGATTATGTATTCGTCTGAGAAGATATTAGTAGGACTTGATGGACTGTGTGTAGAAGATCTGAGAGGTCCTGATGCAGGTGCCAGATCAGTATAAATGGGGTAGTGAAGGGGTTGCGAAGGTGACACCAGAGGAGGGACACGTAGAAGACTACCACCGGTGGGAACAGAGTCAGTGAGCCCTCTTCGCTCTCAGTGCATCTTATTTGTAATTTGAAAATAAAACAATACTCTCAGAGATCATCTGAGAACTAACATTTCTAACATCAGGAGACGTTGTATCTCAGACGTGTCGCAAAATTTCATTTTTGTTTTGAGGAAATGTCAATAAAAAAACTCAAAATTTGAACAGATTTTGAGAAATATCAACAAGAAATGGAACATTTGATTGTTTTAATTATTATTCAATATTGTTCGTACTACCTTGTCAGCGCCCATGAAATTTTAGTGTTTACAAATTATGGTATTTTCCGAATTTTGTAGCTCTGTTGGGTCAATTAAAGTTAGTCTGATAAGTATTTCCCCTCCCCCTCCCCCACCAGACCCCCATTCTGTCTTGGAACCATTGTGACACCCCATGTGCCACTGATAAGTTCACAGAAAGCTTTCAAAACCGTTACTATTCAATACTACAACCGATGGTATTCAGCCTTTCTTGTATAGACTAATTTACAGTTGTTTCATAAACTCATGAATATGTTTTAATCATGTAGTTCCTTATAACCGGAATGTTAGTAGGGGATTACATATAAATCAACAAGAACAAAAAAGAAAGGTGATATGACGTAAATATTTCAAGGTGTGTATAAAATTCCTTCGTGCATTAAGTATTATTCTGTAACTCTCCTGTATACGCATGCACACACAGTAGGCCCTTACTATCAGATAATGAAGAAGCTTTTGTGGGCATCTTTCCTCAAATAATCGTTCACCTTTTCATCCTCCCCAAAAATGCAATGAAGATCCATGTTTGGTGAGAATTGGGACGCAGGTGGGCTTCTACCGATGCTCTCGCAGAGGGCACGGGTGTAGTGAGGGGAATTCCCACAACACAATCCGATGTAGGGTAGTCCAAGTTCATCACACTGCCGACCGAAATCGTAGATGTCGTCACGTGTACACAAGAAACAGTCCAGGTTGGTTGGGAACACTCGCTTACCTGCATGAAATGAAAGAAACTTTTAAATAGTGTGAACAATCAATATTGACCATTTCTACAAGATGAATTTGTGTGTTAGGCTATATCATTTATAACTGTGATACAGTGAGGCGATCACCCAGTCACTTTTCTGATGTAAAGGAAATAATAATTTATCATTGAAAGAGATGAAATCTAAATGGGAGTATATAGGAATGGGGAAAGAACGAGAAATCCTATTCGAACATTTCACTAAATAGACAATTTTAAAATAAAACTTTTTTTTCCATCATCATGTTAAGTTCCTAATTACAGGGTATAATAAATTAAACATCAGTCAACAACATAAAATGCACTTCACTTCGTATACACAGTAAACACACACATTCCCTGGGCACCTGGAGTAATAATGTTACCAAATAACGTGCCTTGGATGTCTCAAAAAAACCTATTTTTGTGCGTGTAAGGAAGGGGGGGGGGGCTGACTTTTGCCTGGCTCAGTGCAACCAAATTGGCCATGGGTGATTTTTCTGTTATTGGTTAACCCTGATTTAAACATGTAAAGAAATGTTATGAACGAAAGTCGTTTGTTGCCCTTTGCCCATAAATACTTTCTATTAAATTTACTCCAAAATATACGCTCTTGCATTCGTAAAGGCATTAGTGATGGTGATCAGTCGTATACCTGTTTTAGGGTCGCTCAATGTCATGAACGTGGGCTCTCTTTCGTGGGTTCGATACGTCACAGGAAGAGCTGCTAACGGTACCTTTAAAGTAACGGAAATGACGTCATAAACATAACGTTAAAGGATGGAAGGGATGAATGGATGTGTGTGACCATGGAAGTCTTACAGGGTAATACTGTACAAGCAAAGTAAAACAGGAAAATATATACATATCGTCGCTCGTCCCAAACCCGCCCATCTGCATCCGGTCCAACGGGAATATATATATACTGAAGCTGAAGGTATCAGACTTTTCTTCAATGGCCTCGAAATCCTCAAGGCGATTGCAGGCCACAGACACACCCATCCTGATGTACCACAAACTAACCTTTACTCCTGACTTCATAATTGTTTTCATCAATGGAATTATAGTCTCCGGACCTCTACTGCAGTTCAGTCCAACTACGTCACTTCCGGCTGATTCTAAACGTTTCATGGCTTCGGTTATTTCGACGTCATCAACAGTATAATCTTTGCCATCTTTGTGATTGTAATGGGCGGCTAGGGTGACTACCGCTGGCACACCTGTGTTTCCATGGAACGATTGTTAATATATAATAACGTACACAGGATTTAGGGGGAATTAAGGTGGGGTGGGGGATTTTTAATCCCCGAATGATTTAGGTAGGGGGTAAACCTTCATGGAAGGGCTAGAGGCGGATGAAGGATTTTATAAAGGACGGTCCCTGGCCCTGTGGCCGTTGAAGCCAACCTAAGTAACGGGGTTAGACGTCAAACAATCTACACTGAGTCATATGTTTCGATATCAATTAGGAAAGTAGGCTAAGTTAGTTCTAAATGCAAGGTTGCACTAACAACATAAATACTCTTGAAGTTTTGTGCGACGTTGAAAACGGGTTTCACTAGATCAAAATCTCTCAATCGTTCGCACGATACAGCTGAAACAGATCCGCACTGAGTAACATGTCGATACATTATTTTTGTAAATGAAAATGGAGGGACGATTTAAGATATTTTAACACTAGAAATGTTTGTTTTCTTGTAATTATTATACCGGACAGCTTCAATAAATGTCAAACTGAATTTACCTCGGCCAAATTCTTTAATTGCTTCAAGGGCGACGAGAGCTTCCTCCACCATACCGAATGTTTCTGCTACAATGTAATCTGCACCTTCATCAACAGCCCACTCTACTTGTTCCTACCCACAAGAGAAAATGAAACATCAAATAACATACATGCCAAGTATCCCTCATTGGGTGGGAGACTCCCGCAATTAGGTCCTGTCTACCGCTGAGGTCAATAAAACTCCCGCATGCTGGCCCAGCAGCCAGAAATATTTAATCAGTGTTTTTATTTTGCTCCCAAAAGCCCTAATTTATGTTACAAATGCCATAAGAATGCACCATTTAATTTTCAAAGTTTTCCGGGGAGCACGCCTCCGAACCCCCCCCCCCCCCCCCCATACCCCCCCCCCCCCTCCCAGCAGGGAGCCGACCTGCAGCCCGGAGGCAGATAACCCTCTTTCAGAAACCCACAACTTGGCATCTCTGAAATAGACAAGAGACTATGTATGACTCACATATAAATCATTTATAGGGGCGACAATGTTATCAAAACCAAATTTGCGTGGATTTAGTTTGCCCCCCCCCCCCCCCCCCCCCCCCACAGCCTACGGCAAACTAACATTCATACGCCACCGGCCATGATCACAATTGATGTACCCGGGGTTGGCACCGGTGAAATATGTCAGAAATCCAAAAGTCTGAAGTCTCCACTGCAGGGTCCAATATCATGTTCCGGCACCTTCATGGGATAATCGGGGTGCACCTTGCACCCACTTGACCCACCTACCAGACTTTTCTGTCGGAACCTTACCGGAAATTGTCAAAGTTGAATACAAGACAAGTATGACGTTATGAATTATTATATCTTCACAAATATGTAAGGCATTGATCTTTTTACTTTTCCATCTTGTTTTAACCTGGAAATGTTGCGAACAATTTTTTTTTATTATTTATTTATTAACTGACCTTAAATATTTGTTTGACCATTTCTCTGTTTTTAGGAAGCTTGGGATCGTAGACGTTTGTGTTACAAATATCACCAGCCATGAGTGTACCAGTTTCGTCAGCGTACTTCCTCGCAATACGTAATGCCTCTCGGTTCATATTCTCAAGGTCGGTTAACCGGTTGACCAGTTTCAGCTTCTCTCGGTGTCCATAATACTGTAACAAGGAATACGCGTAGTTGATTTATATCGAAAAGGCAACTTATGTACGCTACCAGTGTTATGTGGGGCAAAATAATAAAAAATAAAAATATAACAAAAAATATATATATATAAAATGTAGAAAGTTTGCTGATAGGAAGTACAAAATACAGAGTGCATGATGAATGTACTCATGCAGCTAGCCATGTTACAATGTTTGTGACAATGAATGTTACGATGTTAAAACATATTGTCATCTGATGACCTTATACGTACGGAAGCGTAGAAGGGACATTGCATTGACGAGTTACCGACTTGACAAAACTACAATTATCTGCAAATTGACGAGTTGACGAGATGGTAACGTGACAAAATTCAGAAAATTGACGTTTTGACGAGATAACGGATCTCGTCAATGCATCAATTTTCTGCAAATTGACGAGATGATCAGTTGCTACCATCTCGACAAAATGACAAAATTCAGAAAATTGACGTTTTGACGAGATAACGGATCTCGTCAATGCATCAATTTTCTGCAAATTGACGAGTTGATCAGTTACGAGATGGTAGTAAGTGTGCAACTCGTCAATTTGCAGATAATTGTCGTTTTGTCAAGTCGGTAACTCGTCAATGCAATGTCCCTTCTACGCTTCCGTATATACGTGACCTTTGGCATCATCGAAAACAATGGACTTGTATTATTTCCTCACTATAGAGAAGGATCAAGCCAGCGTGTCGCCTATCACGTCTCTGACCTTTACCATTCTTGATGTTGTTAGATTGCCAAGTATAGCAGCAGACGTCGCGCTCATGTACATACCGGCATGTTACATTAACATTCATATAGAGGCCTATATATACGTACACAAACACACATACCGACATGTCTGCACGATAAGCTGTTCGTCTGCCTCAAGAGTTATTCAGTGTCTAAGTTCAAAGTAATCAAAGTAACTATTCCCTTGGCAAATTTTCACTGCTCGTGAAAATGTACCGTCTGCATTTGTCAAGCTTTTAGCCTTTATTACCCCGTGAGGTAGACATAGCTCAGCTACCGGGGGACTTCCCATATATGGTGCAGCCGCAAACCGGCGCACGCAACTATATTTACAAGTTACCCCGCAAGTCCCCATTTATACACCTGGGTGAAGAGAGGCAATGGAGATAAAGTGCCACAAAAAAGGTCACAACGCAATGATCTGGCCAGGACTCGAACCTGTAATGCTTAGATCAAAGTCCACTGCCTTAACTACTTGACCACAACGCCTTCTCACTTTCAGACAATAATTAATTGATCATCATATAACTAATTGAATCTTCATGAAGTGTGGTCTTTGTTAATTGTTAAGGCTTTCTACATCACCATTGTCTTACCGTAATTCCCCCTTTAGTATTTTATCTTTTTCTTTTTTTAAAGTCATTAGTGAATATTCTCTTTCGGATAATCTTGGGTTATCTGCAGTTCAAGAAAACCTTCAAAACCCGAACTTCACTGATATCAGAGAAAGTTTTCAGTCGGAGAGAGGGAACAGCATTAAAGCGGCAAGATTATGAAATAATATTTGAAATTAATGAAAGGATGACTTTATAGGCCGAAATTTAGTCTTGATGTGCCATGGTCGAGAAAACAAAAACGAATAAATATGTGAGTACATAGTAAAGCTTCTACAATTATTCCGGTTTCCAAGATATTAAAGATAATCGTATCTATGGAACACTTACGTCGGCTCCTCTCTAGGGGCGTAATGTTTATGCTAATAATCTTTTGTTTACAAATTCTAACGATTTCGACCAAAAGATGTTCTTTTAAATTTCACATACACAACACAGCATCATTCAAAGATGGCATTCAACACTATTTGTCCTTGAAATTTGTTACATATTGTATATTGTAAACATGTCAATGTTCATGTCTTTCCAATTATTTTCTTTGTAATGCATCTGAGGAATTGATAACAGTCGATGTATAATAAGACTATTTATAGTACGGTCACTAATGACTGTTTAAAGGTTCATTTCTTAAATATCCAAAGAAAGCTATATAGAAATAAAACCTATACTGATAACAGCCTTTTTCAATGGTCTGCATCAATATTAAAATAAATTTTTGTGTCTGAAGTCATTCTTGAAATTAAGACACCATGACTCTGTAAAGTTGAGAGTGATGCATTGAAAACCTTTATACTAAATTTTCCGAAATTCCATATTGAGTCCGTATAGCAACACATTTTTAGACAAAGAGTTTTGTTAGGCTACATAATAACTTTTGGAATGAATTCATTATCATACGGTAAACGCTTGAACTACGTCACTTCCGGCCCGGACAAATTCCTCATGAAGTTGTCTGACCAAATCGGGTCGGTCTAAGACCACCGTGGGTACGAAAGGTCCAGCCTGGATGTAGCATCTCCTCTCAAAGTTGAATATGTACCCCTCGGCTACCACTACCTTCTCCCCACAATGAAGCCTCTCCATTAACCCTGAAATGAAAGAAAACCAAAACTTTATGACGAGGGCGGTCTAAATGGCTGGAAGTGCAACCGCATGGACGTGTTGAAGACCGTAACCATGCAAGCGTGTCTCAAGATGGGAAATTCCCGCGTCTATAAAGATCTGTGCTGTTTAGCATTAACGTATATATCTTTGAACCAACGTAACGCGATTGCGTGAAAGCGCATTCAAACACCTTAACGCGCCAGGTGAACCGTACAAACTGAGGGGCTGGGTGATTAACTAGTTCCAAGTTCCATAAACTTTCAAATAAGTTGCGTTATAAAACAGTTATAGTTTGATCTGAAAAGTTCTGTTGCATGTTTCGAAAGATCTCTATATCGAATATCGAATAATAACGAACAAACTTGCAAAAAGACATATATAAAGACATAGCAATGCATTTGTGATTAACCACTGACACCATGATACTGCGGTTGGTTCCATATCATCGACGGGATTAGTGTCACCTGCTGATACAAGTTACACACTGTACTCCCTGGTCATTTTTTTCGTGGGGTTTTGCACTGTACAAACTTACTGCAACATAACTCTCTGCTACAGAAATCGAACCGAATCACGAACTTGTTCGCAGCAATATTAAAAGATGAGATCGTGTGATGAATAAAACTGACATCATGTATACAAAAAGACATTAACGTATCCTAAGTAAGAATGTTAACTACCCCTTGTGTTTACCAAAACAAAAACATTTTCTTCAATTTTCTCAGTTACGTAAAACATCTATCCCCTGGACCTCACCATGGGCCCTAGGGCGCCCTGGACCCCCGGCCGAGAAGCGCAGTGCTGCGCGCGCGAATAATTATGTGCCCCCTCAGCCAAACTCAGCCTGCACCTTTTTCAGTGAAGACAGGGTTCTGATATGATGTTATATCAAGATACGCAATCGTTTGAGCCGACGGTCAGTAAACTAAAGCCGGGCTTAAAAGTTTGCCCACCGCTGGTATAACATAGAACTACAATGGATATAGCAGAGTCCGCATAAGACGTTTAACAAGTTGCACAGAAAGCCCGATACCTAATGAACTTTGCCTGTATAACACTTGGACTTGTGAAACAGAAAGTTGTGTTTAAAAGTATAGTTCACTTCAGTTGTTACTTATAAAGGCAATTTATAAGGAACTATATTAACATTTCTCAAATATGTAGATGTAGTCTGATGCGGTCAATATGACGAGTCGATAATGACAATCATACAGAAAATATGTGATATTTTAATGGTAGAAAAACCTTACCTTTTGTAGCCATTCCGATAGCTGTGTAGGCGAAACCCCTTACTATTTGGAAATGGGTATTACCTCCATGGTGTTACGTGATACAACATGGCGAGTTGCTTGCGACGTTTTCTTATTTCTCTGTACATAGTATAGGAACTTGATGACGCATGAAAAACTTGCCATGCACGAGTATGGCAGGCCATCAGTCTGAATTCGTGGGGAATCGACATATACCGATTGAAATCGACATATTGCAATTTCCTTCGACTTATACCAGTTTCTAGCAGCTTAAATTGACTTGTACCGATTGAAATTGACATATCATCGATTTAAACTGGTAGATGTCGATTTAAATTGACTTATACCAGTTATATTCGATATATCATCGATTTAAATCGACACATACCAATTTAAATCGATGATATATAGAATAATCGGTATATGTCAATTTAAATCGACATCTACCAGTTTAAATCGATGATATGTCAAATTAAATCGGTATAGGCCTATGTCATTTTAAATCGACATATACCAATTTAATTCGACATATACCAGTTTAAATTGACATATACCATATATGTCCTGTTCACAAAGTTTCATACTTTTGACCTCTGTTGACCCCAAATTGAACTTCACAGAAAGCAATATGCTTCTTGTACCCAATAAGACAGATCCACATACCAAGTATGAAGTCAATCCACCATTAACTTATTGAGTTTCCATGTTTACAAGCAAGAGTGACACACATATACGCCATCACCATCACATAGATTCCTTTTTCCTCCCGGCAAGGAATTAAAAACAGCCAGGAGTGTCTTCTGTACTTGACCGGGTGAAGGGGTGGGGGAGGGGTTGCATGAAGGGGCATGAAGGGGCATGAAGGGGCATTTTGCCCAGGTAATGTTTGTCCTAACAAAATTTGCAAGCAATCCCATGCATTAGTTACTGCCACTATGAACAATCAAGTCATCGATTTTGACTATACCTCTCATTATCATTTGAATTTCTAACTTGAAACGTTATCAAGATGTCAAATTTTGAGCCAAAAAAAGAGAAAAGAAACAAGAAACAAGAATTTTGTCATAAAACGTTTTTTACGTTAGGATGAAAATGTTAAATTTCCATGTAAACATTGCAAATTAACAGCCCAGTTCAATACCAAACCTATCATAGTGCTTTTTCTCTAATATAACATGTATGGCTTTGTGTCAAGCAGGACTTTTCCTGCCAAAAATACCCCTTACCCAAAGAAAAGTTTCCCATAGAGGAGGGGAACACATCCCCAAAACTTGGGCTTAGGTTGGTTATCAATTTGAGTGCAGTGAAGAGGAAATGAGGGTGAAGGAACTCTGCTCTTACTCTTACGCCACCGAGTCTTTTGCTTGTGAGAGGACATTAATGGTCAGCTAAAGCTGAACTCCAATCAAGTTGAACACCGCCCTCATTTTATTGTGAAAGTGTTCAGTGTTGGAAGTGGAAAATGCTCCAGTCACGTGGGAGAGACTACACTATTAGATTTCATGAGGGTCTGTGAAAAGGGGAATGCAAGTAGACAAAAGAGTAATCTAAAAACACTAAGTCCATTACTTAACGGGACTCAGCGCTTTATTCAGCCACAAATTCCTAGAATATGGCCACAACCAGAATTATGCCATTCTGAATACTAACAGGAAACTTTGAATGGATATTATCATTTTTTTTTGTCCTGTTCACTACAGGAGAATCTCATTGTGAGATACTTTATTGGCTATTTCGACACAATGACTATAAAACAGAGTTTGAGAGATTGCTGGTTTGTCTGGGAGAGTGCATGGAATATCTGACCCGTGTCCAGACCGAATGGTTTCAGTAAATCCTACAGAAGAATATTTCTATGAGTTTGGAGTTGAGATTTTTGCAGACCTGTAGTGAGAATACAGTCCATACTCATTATCACCTTAAGAAGACTCCAAGCATTCTCCCAGGCCTCTGTCTTACTGGTCACAGAATCAAGCACTATCCCTGGTTTATGAATATTCATAGAGGATCCTGACAGTCTATCAGTCACAAATCCAGTCTGCTTCTTCTCACAACTGGTCTTACCAAGTCTGACTAACACACTGGAAAAGTGATCCTGAGGCAAGCTGTGATTAATGCTGGCTTCATGAGCAATTTTTTGCTCCTCCAAAGAAATTAAACTTTGATCTCTGCTTGTTTGGACATCTGGACCAGCATTTATGGAATAAGTTGTATCATTCAGTCGATGAAATGCTTTGCAGTCTGAATGACTGGCTCTATCAGTCTCAGATAACAGACTAGACGTGTCAGTCTTCATGTAATGAGCAACACTTGAACTGCTCTCTGTTCTACCAGCACAAATAGTACTCTTAGCAACTGATAGACTGACTCCATCAGTACGACTGACACCATCAGTACTAAGAGGCACGCTTTGTGTCCTGGCTTCGGCTTTATGACAGCCAGTTTTTGCCTCCTGCTCCTCAATCTCTTGAAAACCACTAGTAGAAATTAGAGCTATGTCAGTGAGAGAGTTCTGGCTGGTCAATAATGTAGAGTTAATTTCCACGGGTGTTTTCACCACTTTGTCCGGGGTCCAATTTTTGTCTTGACGGGACGAAAACAGGGTTTCTATTACAGCCTCAGTGTCCAAATATGAGGCTGATACAAAATTCCTGATGGCAGTCTTGATGTCAAACTTTGACAAATTGCCTTGATTTGAAACTAACCAAATTATGAATTCTTCCAAGCCCTCCTGAAAGGCTTCGAGCACTCTCATTTCTTCCAAAACTTTACGAGAACCTTTCGACCGACCCAATGAGACTGTGAAAACAAGGATTAATAAAACAAATCAAATCGACCAATGCTGCAGTAAACAGTGAATAAGATGGACAGATCTGGTCTGGAGGGTCGTTTGGATAGTAAAACAATCTGGGTAATATATTAGCTTTAATACACTACAGCTTAGGATGCAATTTCATTGGAATGTACTCATTAAAAATAACTTCTCACCTGCGTGATTATGGCATTCTGGGCTGTAACTGAATCTGTCCCATTAAAATTTTAAATACTCATTAAATTTGAGTTTGACAAGTTGTAATTATGTCCTTCATTTGTACACTTATGAATGGTTGGTTATCAGAGCAGGATAATTGATGATATGAATGAAAGAGGTCTAGATATACCAGGTGATGC
>KN886249.1:96746-107514 GCA_000934455.1 Apostichopus parvimensis
TAAAAATAAATAAATAAAACAAGAAAATTATATGGTATACTGCCCTCAATCCTGACATTTGTGGATTTAAAATCAGTAATTTGAAATCATCCAATAAATCAATCAATAAATGAAAGAAAGAAATTGTTTATTTACTTATCCTGCAACTGCTTTAAGCAGATCTGCTTGGCTAAATTCATTGAAGACTTCGCACCATGAGATAAACTACCACTGGTAAACAGAAGGAAAATGTATCAAATTGTGGTCAATTCATTAAAATTTTTACAAGCAACGTTACACAATTCTTTGCTACTTTCGGTAAAATTTCATTACCTTCCAGTTAGAATGTACATTTCCTCTATAAAATGTTTCCAGATACATTGAGTAACAAACCAGGTATTTACCATCTTGAGTTAAAAAAAAAAACAGTCTGAGCAACAAACCATGTTTTTGCTTCTTTTTGTAAAAACCACCCAATTTAACTGCTATTTTCTTGTTAGGGTAACCTTCAAGGAAGAGCAAATTATCAAAGGAACAACAGCAAACATTCTTAAAATTCAGCTCTGCTCTGCTAACAGACAGCACCACAACTGATTGGAACTTACCAAAGATTCAGAAATGCTTGAACACTATCATCATCATCATCCTCATCAGTTGGATTGAGAGATTGTCTTGAAGAACTAGCAATAGAGTCAAAATGGTGAATACTTTTGTTGCTGCATGAGGTGGGTTGATGAAGTGCTTGTTCTCCTACTCTCTCAGGAGATATTTCTCCTGGCTTCATTTCTGCTTGAACTTTACCATTTCTCTCCATCTCCCTTAACTCATCATCACATTTCACACTTGGCAGAACAAACAAGCCTTTATCCCTGGGTGACCGAACAGGACTTGAAGGATGTGTTACGTTTGAGGAGAGATACAAATTGCTCAATCTACCTTCAGAAGAAGAGTTTGCAACCATTGCTCTGGGAGGTAAAATGGAGGATGAAGTCATAGGTTCTCCATGGTTACCACGGTAACTTCCTCTATCATTCTCATTTATACTGTCATCATCATCAAAGGTCAGTCTATCTTGTACATTTTCTGACTTTCCATTTGCAGGTTTGTAACGAGCTTTGTTTCTATTAGTTGTTAAACCACTCCTGTTATCATCATCGAAAATTCCACCAAAAGTTGTCCGAGTAGTTTGAAAGTGTCTGCTATTCCTGAGTATCATTTTTATGGATGGAGCTTTGGGTTTCATTGATTTCACATCAACATTCAAGCTGCTTAATCGTGCTTCCAAATTTTCATAATTATTACCTGATTCTACAGGAAGTAGATGCTTTGTCATATTTTGATTGTGCTCCAGTAATAAGTTTCGTGTGTGTCTAGTCCCTGATGTAAGATTAACTTTGGTCTTTTCATCTGATGCAAAAGGCTGATCATAAGATTGGACGTCAGAGATGGAATATTTATCATTTGAAATTCCTTTCTCTGTTGTCAAATTATCATCTTCAGCAGAAAGTGCTAACTTTCTTTCTGCCAATGACATCCTTTCTCCTGAACCATTATCATCATCTTCATAATATCTGCCATTGTCACTTCTGGTCCTTTTTGTATCCTCCATAATTCCACAAGATCCTAAGACTTGGAGCAAGTCTAGAGTAGCTTTGTTGCTAGGAGATGCATCCACTCTTGTGCCATTTGTTTCTTTCAGGATTGAGATACCAGAGTCACCAATAGAATCCTCAAAATACCAACCAACGTCATCATCACTGTTTATTGCTGCTGATTCATAGATGACTTCCGACAAGTTTACAGAATTCCCTTTGTCAATCCTGTTGCTTGTTATTGCATCATCCCTTTCAATTTCCCTAACGGAATCACTCTCACCTCCACCCCTATCAAAAAACCAACTTACATCTTCCTCAAAATAATTTACATCAATTTGTGAATCTTCTGATGACTCCAAGTTTGTTGTGCTGCACTCTAAACCAAGGTCGACTGGGCCAACTTTGCAGTTATCTTCTCCAAGCAAAGAACAAGTCATCAATTCGATATAAGATCTTTGTTCCACCTCATTTTGCTGGATCATTTCTTTGGCGTGAGAGCTTTCTGTTCCAAACAATTGTGTCCTTTTACTTGTTGTCTCTAAGGTTTCTATAATATCTGAACAATCGATGGCTTCTTCATTACAGGCATCTACACATACATGTATGATACTATCCCCCAGGGAATGAATGGTTTCTACTGATATTCCCTATCAAGAGAAAATTAAACAAGAGTAGTATAGAAAAATTTGTGAATACAGGCATTTATAAATATTACTAGTGGTATCTGAGACGTTAGTAATTGGTTAATTTCTCAAATCAACGGCCATAGTAAAGAAAGAAAGATGAGAAGAAATGTAGCATTACCCCAATGTATGCTAGAAGACTGGAAATTGTCGCCAATTATTACAATTTAATCACTGCTGTTAAATCCCCCTCCAGATTACCAGGTACTAACATTTGGGGCCAAGTTAAATGATCTTCAAGTGATATAATTTAGAGATGATTTGGTCTTGCGTGTTAATTTAAAACAGATATGTAAAAAAACTGGTAAATAATTAGATTTGGCATTTCTCTAGCTAAATGGATTTGATAATTGCATGTAAGTAATTGTCCTCAAATAAATCATCCAACTTGCAGTCATTCTTTAAACATCGGGAAAAGGAATATATTTGATTTAAACAATGAAAAGGTTTTATGACTTCTAACCTTCACCAAAAAAAGCAACCCATGATTGATCTTTCTTTAACTAATGCGGTACAGTCTCATATACCAGCTTAACACCTACTTCGTCCAGCAGTGACTGTATGGCGTTTGCCCAGGTGCCAGCCATGCAAACTAATGTGGTGCAGCCAGAGCCAATTCGTTTGGAATGATTCAAGCAAGCATCCCTAAGAAGATGGCCAACTGGATGCTATAGAAAAGGGAAAACCAAAAATAAGGAATTTATGTTAAGCTGATTATTACTTAAGTCAAAACCTTGGTTTAAGAAATGAAATGATTTACTTCTAAACTAAAAAAAAACACAGATTGATTAACCAAACACTGTTAATTATCAACAACCAGCATCAGCATGCTTCCAAACTTCCAAGCAATGAACCACTCTATAATAAATGCTACTTACTTCTATATCCAGCAATGATAATAACTTTTGGGTAGAAAAGGCAGCCTCACAACCATCATCTTCTGTGATAAATTTAATACTAAGATGAGAAAACAGAGTTTTGTAAATAAGTTAACATCAGTTATCAATTCTTTCTTGGTTTACTTGTTGATTTACTTTTGAAAACAATGTGTAATTAAATTCAGAAAAAAAAGGTGCAAATATGAGAAAAAAGTTGCAGAAACAAGAAAATTTTGGGGGGGCATAGCCCTATTAGTCTTCCATAGTGTAACAATTGTATGTACTGAAAGAGCGCCAACACAATTACTGTACTGTGACTCTGTGTGACTTAAGTTTGAAATACATGTGTTGTAACCTAACAAATGAACTAATGAAATACAATGAAAATAGCATATTTTTTTTAGCAAATTTATCATCTCCAACTACTACAAAGACATTATCTAGTAGGAAAATAAAAATAAGAGGAATTGTATGATTAATTGGAATAAAAATTAACAGCCTACCTTCTTTCTGGTCCCAGAAATCTTTTGCAAGCAACAGCTTAAGAAATTTTGAAAGAAAAGTTATAATTACTCTCAGTAACTCTACTTTATAACATTATAAAAGGAAAGGTTTATGTTTTTATAATTACTGTAAGTTATCCAGAAATAATCATCAAAGAATAATAATTTCTAGTACTTATTGTGAAATGTTGAAAGTTTTGTATAATCGTGTTTATTATTGAAACAAAATTAAAAATGTATTTAACATTAATATCCTTAGAAAATGATAGTGATTTACTTATTATCCAAGCAGTTGATTACATAATTAGAGATGGCAAATGTATTAAACACAAAAATTCAATCCTGAGCATATTTTAGAAAATATAAAGTAGTTAAGGTGACAGTTTTGCAAAAGTTCATCAAGAATTTATATTCAGACTATCTTGCAATCTGATACAATCAAAATGATTAGGTTGAATAATGCAGTGTATACCTGTCTAAGACACCTTACTACAAGAATGGTCGACAAGTGTTTTACCATTTACATTCTTACCAATGGAATGTACAGCTTGTAGCCCAGAACAGCAGTTTTCGGTGGTGGGTTCCCAGTATGTCATTATTTTAAAGCACTATATGTACTGTCTCATGTCAAAAAGCACTCGACAAGAAAGCAGAAAATCATCCTGAAAAAGAAAAGGAAAACATCAGGAAAGAGAAGTGCAAGGTAATTCCCACTTTCAAGCAAAAAATTAAAAAGTTCAATATGTGTGACTTACTCATTGCCTGGCAACAGCTCTTGACTTTACCCATAACACAGCTTTCTCTATAATTCTGAAATGACAATTTGTTGGAGGTAGCTCTGTTTGTTTATTTGTTCCAACAGCTCATTCATCAATACAGATACAGGGCTTATTGCACTACATTTTAAGTCTAGCAATACTGTACTCGAGTTAAACTAATTTATTGCATAGCAATATGGACAATAAACATGTGCAACATTGTTAGTTTATTTCCCATGTAATGCAAAATGGTCCTTTTTGTCACAAGAGTAAGTACATCCTTAGGTATTGCAGCCCATAGATTGAGTCAAGTATACTGTGGCATACAAGATCTATTTCATCTCCTTTAGTGCCTTGCAGTGTGAGAGGTGATGTAGGATTCTAGGAAATTACAAACGGTATCTAGTTAGGCAGTTTGATGAACAGGGGTGAAAGAAAGTAAGCAAATACAACCAACTGAAAGTAGACTAGGGCATTCACTTACAAAGTTACATCTGCTATCAATACAATCACCTGACACCTAGACTACTGTATATTACTTCCACAACTGAATATTTCGCACAACTGGTGACGAGATGTGCGAACGAATTTGCAGATGGGGCTAAGCTAGGCTAAAAATAAATTATGGCCTAGGATTTGTATTCAATAGAGAAGTTACACATTTTACCGCACTCAGTTATGGGCTGTAACAACGATGCTTATAAAAGAAATCGATACCTATGTCTTAAATTGGTCCATATCTTCAGTTATGTATCCTTCACTGATTTTGTTGATTTCTTCACCGCTATAGTTATGCATGCACCTGCTGATCATGAATTGAATTTGTTTACAAACAAGGAATTTGTTCGTTGGTGATGTGATGCTGCTAAGAATAGCTTTATGTTTTTAACATTAATCTCTCAGTAATATATTTTCATTATTGATCACAAATACTTCATAGAAAAGGCAAATTAAGACATTATATAAACTTTTAAGACATTTATATTGCTTAACAATGATTGTTAGTATTTTTAAACTCGAATTTTAAATTGCAAAATACTCCTTCTGGCTATATTTTCAAAATGGCAGCCTCCATGATCAATACATACCGCAATGGGACTGTGAGATGCAAAAGACTCATGCGATGTTTACCTCATTTTAAACATCATTTTCTGAATTCAGCGGGAGAAACCAAAGGAATGTCATGTGAAATCAAGAATCAGAAGATTTATTCCGGTAGATGTGGGGTAGTTTTTTCATTAGACAAATTGTATGGCTCCGTTCTCTGTCGCAGATTTGATACTGCACATGCTGCTCTTGTTGGGCCTAAGCATAGAATTGATCCTACAAAATATCCCTCCGTCGGAACATGTACAACGACAAAACATGCAGCGGGACATCAGAATTTGATATTATTTGCCATAGACTCTTGGCTGAACAAACCACATAGGCCAGGTGTTTGTGTTCGTAATCAAGAAAATGGATGCAAATATCTATCGAATTTCGATCAACAGCCCAATTCAAAAACCACTAGCAACAGAAGTGGAAATACCTTAACAGTTATAGGTAAGTAGGATCATGCAACTTTACTTTAATAGAGTATCCAGCATTGAAGTGTTAATTCAGTCATTTTATACCAATCTTAATGACACAATTGTGTAGAAAGTGTTTTATTTCTGACAAAAGTTGCTTTTACTTATGAACAAATTAGGCTAATAATTGTACTGTGTCAAATGTAGTAACTAATGTGTATACAATTAAATGAGTGCATATGATTGTTGAGTGGATAATATCAGTTCAGAACCCCTCAGGTTAGTTTGTTAACTTTGTTTTGAGACAAAATGGTGAAATGTGCAAGTGGAAGCTACTGTATGCAGTTAGAATTTGGACTACAGGTAATGTGTTTAGTTTGAAAAATCCTGTCTTGAATATTTATTTTCTCAACTTTCTTTTAATGATTAGCTTTAGTTTCCACTTTAACAAAGCTTTGAATCACTTCTACAGAACCCTAGCTCAATATTCCTTTACTGCTATATTTTCAAAGTAGATATGCACATTTGTAAATATTCTGTATATTTTTACCTTCAGGTACTGGCCCAGTTTTCGTTGAAAATAACTTATCATAGGGCACACATAGATTATATCCTATGATTTTGCTCATTATATGCTGCTTCTATTCTTTGTATTCTGTGCAGACAGGAAATTGTTTCCTAATCATAAACAATATCACAGGATGGCAGTTGACATTTTTATTATCCCTAATAATAAAGTAACGTATTTAGAATTTTATTCTTCTATATATATTTTTTTTCAGGGATTTTTGCTGCAATATTTTTTAAAAAGGAAAAGGAAGAAGAGAGTGTAGAATCACTAGTTGCAAAAGCTGTAGCATCTGAGCAGAAAGGACACATGGATAAAGCTGAAGACTTTTATCATCTAGCAATTGAGTTGGCAAAACAAGAAAACAGACCTGATAAAGTAGTCTACATTTATGATATGGTATGTTTTTCTAATTACTTTTTTAATGTCCTATGTACTTCAGAAAAAATAATGTGCGTGTGTTCTACTGTCCTTTTTTGACCGACTGGTTAACACTGTTCACTTTGTTAATAGATGATGGTATCATTTCTTTCCCAAGACATCAGGGTATATATATAAATGATATAACTTTTGGTAGAAATAGTAAAAATAACTTGGCAATACAATACCTGCTTACATTTTTTTTTTAAATTTAGTCACTTGGTACAAAGAGCCTAGTAAACCAGTTTAGTTTTATTTATTGTAATCATTGATTTGCTTTAATAATTTTGATACTAAGATGGATATCAAATACATAAGCCCTCATTTTCTCTGCTTATTGTACATTTAATTCTTTTATTTTATTTACCTTAAGATGGCAAATTTCAACCTGAAAATCAACAAGTATTTGAAAGCAGAGCAGCTCTTTAAAGAAACTATTAAGCTACTTCTGGAGGCAGGGTTCGTGCAGCATGACCCCGCTGTCCTTGAAATATCTCTGAAACTAGCTGGTATATACGATCTACAGTACAGGTATAGTACAATAGCGTTCATTTTAAGTTTGCTTTTTCATAACTAGAACACAAAATTGATGCAAACTGGTTTCTAAACTACTTCTTGAGGCAGGCTTACCCGAGCACGACCTAGTCATCCTGGAGATATCTCTGGAGATATCTGGAGTATATATATCTATATATGATTGTTTTGTCTGTGTACGAACTGGCACGCAATAATATAAAGTAAAGCGGTGTTTTGAAAGTATGGTGATATATGTTGGTGGAAAAATGCTTCTGTTGATTTGTGGTCAAGAAGCCATAATTTCCTTATTAATGATGTGCTTGAATATTCATCAGAAAGGCTGCCCCATCATGTTTTAATTAATGCAGATTTGTTTTAGTTAAATCAGGGGGTGGGTATATAATTGGTTTTGTTGATTACAGCAATAGATGTACCCAATCCCCCTGGTTGCAACATTTGTGTTGCACTTTACTGTCATGTGCGAAAATTATAATGTTACATAATATGGGACGTCATAAATTATTAGAAAAGATCTACATGTGTATTGTTGAACTGTTATGATTAATACTCTATCACAATAAGGCCCTGAGCTTAAACTCCCGAAGGTATACATTTTTCATGTCTTTCTTGCTATAATTATTCTGTTCATGATAGTAGAGACAGCAGAAACTTGCCCCCCGCAGGTCGCCATCTCTGAGTCATACTGTCAGTGTTGTAGTCACATTTTTAGTAATTATACAGAATTTGTTAACTTGCAAGGTTCACAGAGGCAGAAGCAGGATTTCAGTTTTGTGTTTCTAAAGCGGAGGAAGGTTTGAAGATATTTAAGGAGAAAGGTGAGGAAGATATCGAACAGGAGATGAATCTGTACGCCATGCTAGGCGTCAGCTTGGACGCTTATGGCAAATTCATGTTAAAGAGGAAACATTATGAGGTTGCAGAAGATGCTTACATCAGAGCAATCAAGATTTGTGAGAATGAGCTGGCAGATAAAGGAAGACCACACCCGCAAGTAGGTAACACTACAGGGTGTTGTGGTCTTATAGTAGAAACCGCCTTATAGTGGTCACGCAATATTAACATGTGGAAATATGAACATTTTGAAACTTTTGGTAGCAGAAATTCAGATATTTATGGATCCTTATGTTAGATCATACACTTTCTATGTAACTATGGGACAAGACCAGAAAAGTATCCACTTTTTTCTGGTTCCTCTATTTCCATCTCACATATATTATTTTGATACTCTATATTTACTGTTTACTGTATTTGATACCATCTATATTAATCCTATATTGTTTAAAATGTAAAAAATGGAATGTAGCAAATAAACTTGATTGATTGATGATGTGATGTCAACAGAGATATATTTGGAAATGTTGTAAACCAGAAGACTCGGTTTGTGCTTTTATGTTAGTACTAAATACTTAAGTGAATACTTATAGTAAACTGTCATAGTACTACAGAATGTTGAGTGAACTTTGCAGAAACAAGGAGTCAGCTCTTGAAAAACCAACCAGAAGATTTCGTCTCAAGTAGATAATGTCAAAAACTCCTATTGAAATAGAGATTGAGTTAAAGGGAGTGAAGACTCGCGCACAAAGAAACGTCTGATGCCGGGTAATCTGACCTAGTTTCGAATGAGGTGTAACAGAAGTGTTAGACATCACCATCGATCCCAGAAAATACACACACAGCTTGCTACCGTCGGTAATTTGACACTAGTGTACAGTATACACACAGCTACGGTCAATACCCACAACACAGTCTACATAGCAGCGATGGACATCTCAGGTCTAGATAAAAAATAACAAGGTATCACGTTTCATTACTGTCTGCATTTTGTAGCCACAAGAAGAAAACTTCACTTGCAAGCTATGGAAAGTTAACTTTCCCAGAGGGCAGCACCCGGTTTGGGGCGAGTCTTCAATGCCTTTAAACATTAATACCAGCAATGTTTTGTTGTTTGTTTTCAATTTCTCTTATTTCTGTTTTGCAGACGGCAACTCTCCTAAATGATCTTGGAACTGTTTATGAACAGAAGAAGAATTATAAGAAAGCTATGGAGATGGTGTGTAGAGCTGAGAAACTGGCACAGGATTCTCCAGATAATTTAGCCGTGATATTGTGCAATAAAGCTTCTTTGCTTCTCAGGAACGGTAAGAAACTGAGTAGCCGTTGAAAGGAGTCTGTTTGCAACATGTATACTGTTGATCAGTGAAACATGAAGCAATAAAGGAACTGTTGATGCAGTACACTCTTTTCATAACTAAAAGATACAACAGACATTCAACTACTTCTGTACAGTCAGACAGTGGTCCCTCTCCTGATCCAAATAATAACCTAGTTTTCACAAGAGCGGAGGGGGATGGGGGTGGGGTGGGGGGAGGGGTTCATATGAGAGAAAAGGGGAAGAAGTGTGAATATCCAAATACATTGTGGTGTCAAAAAAATGTTGTTTAGATTCACAATTTTATAACCAATTGTGCTGAACCAGCCATGGCTGCATTTTCTCAGCTCACAGGTTTGATTCCATCCTGAGCTGACCTTTGAACCTTTGAAAGTGTCTTGGTTATTATGACTGGTGAGTGGTGACGTGCAATATGTTCTACTTAGGTCTTTCTCTCTACGTTAAAAATTTATGATAAGTTGTTGTTTTACTGACAAATTTCGATTGTAATCTTTCTTTTTTTAATCTGCAGGTGACAGAGAGGAAGCAACTGCTCTCTTTCGACGAGCATTACGATTAGCCGAAAAATCGCAAGATGATGAAACCATTATATTTGTACGAATTGCGATGTCCAAGCTGGCAGCTCCTCTCAGGAAAACAGATTAGAATACTACAATTAATGGCCGAAATGAAAGGAACAAAATGAAAGTCGTTGGTGCAAATAAGTCCATTATACGCATTTAGTTTTCGCTAAAGCCATGGTTGCTTACATGTATCTCAGTTGCTTTGGCTACTATTTTTCAAGATTCTCAGGTAGTTAAACAATGAGTTTAATTCTCATATTATCTACATCTATTCTTCTCCTGGTGAGGAGTGTCTAGTGTACTGAGCGACAAATCAATGGTGGAGCCGCATTAGTCTCTCTTGGGTCTGTGACTGTCATCTATTTCTCTACAAAGACGGAAATGAAAAAAAAAACGTTGCAATAATGCTAATGGATTGGTCTACTTCAAATGCAATACCACCAGACTCTCAGAAGGAACCAAAAGTGTTTGGTTTTTTGTACATAACATTTACCATGATATGCCTTCTAGTAGAATCTCTGCATAACTAATCTAGCTTTTGGTCAACAGTGGTAACATTGTGACACACCTTGGCCTGTCCACCCTGTCTTCACCCCTCTCCAC
>KN886250.1:0-14423 GCA_000934455.1 Apostichopus parvimensis
GGAAAGAAAGTTTGGCCGTGTATCTTAATATAACACACTTCTCCCACCATATCAAGTATATTTTCAGGTGATTTATACCAGAAGATATAGTTTTGGGGTGATTTAAGGCTTAGGTGTCTGAAATTCGAAGTGTCCATGCTAGTAGTAAGTACTACTAGTAGATAGTCAAGGCTTCATAATTGACGCACCCCCATAATTGACGCACCTTCAGTTATTACTAGCAACGATACAGCAGGCCACCTAAACTTTTTGCAGTCAAGCAGAATTACATATTTCATGAGTTTGAATCCATTTCATTTATTTGCTGACCAAATTGTGGTAATTTTTAAGCTTTTAACACCCCCCAGTTTTGCACGTTTTTTGACCATTTGGAAATTAGTACATCCTAAAAATAACCAACATTACCTCAGGCTCAATATGATAACACTACTCTCTGGGACCTGACCTGTCTGAGCTGAGAGGCTCAGATCATAGCAAACAGCATCTAAAGTCAATGGATGTATACTAAGGCCTTCACTACAGTAAGCTTACAGACGAATGTGTCAATTTAGGGGTATGAAAGAACTTGACATGACAGACATTTTGTGGTCAAATTCTGCTCAATCGTACGGTGCATAAGCACAGAACCTTAAATAATTTGAGATCATAACATTTCTGAGGAACTACACATATGAAAAACACATACAGTTGAGTGATTTGGATTTTTCCTTGATAGACATCGTTGATCGAATCCTTAAGTACGTCAATTATGAGCCCATCATGCTACTACTACTAGGCAGTACCAACTTAGTAGTACTACAGCTACAGTGCTTAGCCTAGCCTAACCATGGTTTATTTGCCAGAATAACTTGGTCATGAGCTAGTCTAGAGCTGAATAATGCAGTTTGTGACATCTAAAATGTTAGGGTAGAGTAATATAGAAATAACACAGTTTAAAATCTGCTGAGTGTAACAGTTTCAGTGCACTGTACGTTTTTGCTACCCCAACTTAAGTTTTCTTCATTTTAAAGTGATCTATTTTAGACACAGACATAATGTGAAACCTTAAAGGATCTTTATGAAACATACTGGACGATTGCTTTGTCTCTCTTGTCAGTAAGACAGCTAACTCTAAAGACAGGTCTGTCAATAACATTAAACTCATGAAGGTGTATAGTAGCAACTTCAGGAATATATCGAGAAGGATTGGGTTCAGTATGCACGTCCATAAATGAGGCATGCAAGGCATGTGCATATACTCAGGTTTTAGCAGTGTGCCCCTATTGACCTTCCTTCCTTTGTGACCTACCCCAGTTACAAATCACAGCAGTCTATTCTGGCAGCAGTTTCCATCACTAGTAATCACGATTGTACAATTTTTTAGAACTTTCTGAGCTCTGTTTTTTCAACCTGATAACTGTGAAGAAAGGTTTCTCCACATGCTAAACGTGGGAAAAAGAAAGTGTATATATACTTTTTTTTGTTGTTGAATCATTAGTTATTATTTACGACGCTTAAGCAACCGCAACTGTGGGAGGAACCTGCAAGGGATTACGGATTTCAACTTACATGCCGGGCCGCTTCCAATTCAACATTTTAACTCAAATTTGGAATCTTTCCCAATTTAGAAAGCCATTTCAGATGGGAAAACCATAGATGTTCTTCTTGAAAGAAAAACCCACCTTACTATGACCTGGCCGGGTATCGAACCCTGAACCTCCGAATTGCTATATATACTTAATAACATTTGAAAATTAACCTACCCTTCCCCACTTTCAAGCAAAGAAAGAAACATAAAGAACAAGAGTTTAATAGTGGGTTACTGTAACTAGTTTTAAGCTAGAAGCTTGACTTTTGCCATATATACATTAAGTTGATGTCTGAAAAAATTACAGAAACATATTTTCAAATTTGTGCTTTCTGTAGGCAAGTTACTCTCTGTACAAGTTAAAGAGTGCAATTAGAATTTGTTAAAGAGGTGCAGTGAAAAGTACAAAACATAAACCGTCATAAACAGATTCATGGACGAAGTACTGTACAGCGCCTTTGGGGTCGCTCACTGGAATGACAACTAGTCTTTGAGGCCATTATTTGGTTTGATTTATTACAAGTTCACTGAAATTCCTACCAGCTGAGTTGTCAAAATATAGAAGTTCGATAGTAACTTGCCATATATATGTACTTGTTCATAGTGTTTTGGTATGAAATTTGGAGTTAACATTCAGAAGGTTGGAAAAGTGCAATATATGTGAGGGCCACAAATTAAGAAAAACTAAAAATTCACAATGGTCGCTGTTTAAGTTTTACAGTTCTAATTTGCAAGTCAAGTTCTCAACATTGGTGGCACCTACAGTAAGTCACTCTAATTTACTGTATGTAAGGGGTTAGTACAGTAACATGTTTATTTATGTGCGTGCATACTGGTAAATACTCATCCATTTTGGAGTGCAGTTAATTCCAGGGCTGTCATTTGTGGGTTTACAGAGTAAAGACCATTTCTATCAGTCTAGTTTTTATTTCTATAAAACTTTTTGGAGTTTGGAACAATTACTATTATTATTACTTAAAATATGCAAATTTCATATTTAGATTGTAAACAAATGTGCACATGTGTGCATCTCACTAATGCACAGGATATTTGCTTGTTTGATATCACCGATAAATTTTATAAATTATATGATCTGTATGTGCCACTGTTTAATGTCACCTACACCACTTCTAAACCACTTCTAAACACATACATGTTAACATGGATAGCTACAGTACATAGTACTTACCATATTGATAAGCTTTAACACACACTTGATAATCTACACTGCAGGTACTGTACATTCAAGTATATAGGTCTTATTATTAGACCTACACCTGTGTTACTGTATGAGAGTACTGTATATATGTTGAGTCTGCTGCTTACATGGACCTTGGACTCCTTAAAGGTCTACCGAACACCTGTGAACAAAACTGTCCTAAACACTCCAAAAGGCATTAGAAATCATGAAAATAGCTGCAACTCCCATCAAAATCCATCAAAGATTGACCGTTTTACAAGTCTTTTCTTAATTCATGAATAAACATTTACATGAATTAACATTAGCTAATTATGCACGTTGATGATGTTAAAGGGTGTGACTGCCTAATTTTCTGTTATTTCATCCCTTTGTCTTGACTACCTAAGTTTTAAGGACACTGACCCAAGGATTGTGTCTTCAGGAGATTTATATGTTTTTGTCTTCTTTATTGAAAAGAGGAACATAACATTATTCACATGATACTGTATATGTTGGCTTGCATAATTAGGGGTTAACTTATTAAGGCCTAAAATAATATTTAATCGCCTTCTTTGAAAAGAGGAACATCACATTATTGAAATGATATGTGTGGGCTTGTAATTAAGGGTTAAAACTTATTAAGGCCAAAAAATAAGAAATTTGGATGAGCGCAACACTCCATGTCATAGTTTACACATATGTAATGAGTTCCCCAGATTTATCAAAACTTCAAATGCGTGTAATATCTTGGAAACGAAAATGAACTTATCGAAACATTTCAACAGATTTTGATTTTGAATAATCACACAAAACAAATACACTGAATATGGGACAAATCGGCCAGGTGTCTGTAGTACTAAGTAAATAACATGCACTTACTTACTACTATTGTATTACAGTACGTATTTTGTGGATCTTGTTACACATACAACCTATGCCTTCCCTACAGTACGTAGAGTACAGGATAATGACTTAAAGTATTGATCAGTATTCACTTCACTCGAGTCTCTTACCTGCAGTCGATCTCCATTCAAGTCAACATATAACATGTGCAGTATTATAATCCATCATAACTGAATTCATTTCCTTGACTTCAGAAACTTCACTAAAAAGAAAACCCAGCAAGATTCCAACAGATGGAATATTACTCTGAAAATATAGGACTGTAAGCTTTCAGAGAACTTTGTAGATTTGCATGGAAGGGGCAGTGGGTGTCGACCCTGAAGTGAGTCAGTGGGCAATGCTAAATGTTACCAATTTCTGTAAGCTGTGGTAGATTAGAGCATAAATACGCTGTATGGAGAAAGGTTCAAGTACTGTTCCCACGTTAAAAGCAAGACTCGTTTTAAAGCAGCTTTCTGCATTTCATAATCCGTTCTACTCAAAGGTTACTCAAAATATGATTGCAATGGGGCAAAACAAAAGATACCTACTCACATTTTTCACCAAAAGATGGTTACATGACTCGGTTACAGTAGTTAACAAAGATGAATGGATTGTTTGCATGTTTGTCGTCTGGACATCTGAACATGTCAGTAATAATTAATTCATTGTTTAAAGCAACCTGGAAACTTTACCAAAAGTTTTTTGATTGTACTCAAATGGACTAGTCTGTAACTAACAGCCTACTGTACATTATGATGGGATTTTAGTATCTAGTAGCGTAGAAAAATATCTCTAAACATTAAACTCCCCCCCCCCCAAAAAAAAAAAAAAGAGCTGCTTTGATCAAAACTGCTGAAGGATGCTATGATATATAGAAAATTAATGTCCTTGGAAAAGTCTGGAAAAAACCCAAAACAAATGTGAACTGCAAAAGCTGCTTTAAGTTCAAAAGACGTAGTAATTATTATCCCAAATGTTATAGTTGTACTTTTCTTTTAAAAATATTGGGCTATTCATAGTTTATGTTAGATCTCTGTAGGGAGTTACAGTACTGCCAAGGTTGTTACAAGCTTGATACCCCAGCTGGGCAAACTCGAATGACTTAGCAGAATTTATAAAGTTCTGTTGGTACAGTATTACTGTAAATGACTGTAATTAATGCAAGATTCTCTTTAGGCAATAATTAGCTAAGATCTGCAGTATGGTTTAAATACTGTATTCTGGAGGGCTGAGACAATTATCTTTACGGTGTTAGTTAGCTATAAATCCATGAATGAAATTAATATAAATTTGGTGGTTTTAACTATTAACATTGTACTGGACTATTTTACATCCCTCCATGTTTACTGTTTAATATGAACTCCCGGATTTCGGAAGATAACCAATCAGGAGAAGTTATTCAAAGGAAAATGGCTGAATGCGATACCTAGCCTTGTGTTACATAGTCTAGTACACCCCTAGTTTATAGTAAGCTCACTAAATTGTAAATTTAACACAAAATAAATTTAAAACAAGAATGTATTTTTGTTGCTGTTGTTTTTATAAATAATTGAAGTAAATTCCTTGTAATATATTTGTCATTGTTATTTTGGTACATTATTTTGGACAAACCGATATTTGCTAATTTAGGACAACCAAAGGGTAAGGGCCTGGTTGTATAAGGGAACCAAAATGACCAATTAAAAAAAAAAAACTTTCAAAATTTGTCCTGGAACTGTTGTCTTGGGACATACTGTACATTAAAGCAAACGAAAAAGACCTTGACAATCAAAAATATTTATCACAAGAAGATGACCTGAACTCAGCTCCATATGTTGTAAACTTGTACAGTAAAAATTGTATACAGTGCAGTACTGTAGGTTAAAGCTTTGCAGGAAGAATCTAAGTACTACTGTAACTACGTACTAATACTACTACTACTTACTACTACTATTGCTATTTACTGTACAGCAAGTCATGGCCATGGATATCAATCTGAGCTCAACTTTATTTGTTGACAAATATATTCAAGATAGATATGTTTGCTTTTTCGTAGACAGGTCAGGTCTTAAATTTGTATTTGGTTCTTTTTGCACAAATTTTAGTTGTAACTGTAGTACTGCAACTTCAACAACATATAGATACAGTACTTTATAAAGTATACACTGTAGGCTGGGTATGCACTATTCACAGTACTTATAAAGTCAAGATATTGCAGACTGTACTGTACTTATAGACTTGCAAGCTATTTATGAGGCTAAAGTAACATCAGGGGTTTGCACGGTCAGGCCGCTGTGTGCGGCAGTTTTGAATGCGGAACAGCACAAATAGTAAATTTTAAACATTTCCGCCCCACACTATTTTTGACGATTAATTTAACATCTTTTACTGAACATTACCAAAATACGGGTGAATGCTTGGCACAGAATTTAGCTCCAGAATAGGGAAAAAAGATTTTGCACAACAAATGCCTTCTAAAGCATACTTCAGTTGCAAATGATTTTCCAAAGGGGAGGGATATACCCCCACCCACCCCTTAGACCCCTCCCCAGGACGTGGATCACACTACCGCACAAATCCACCCCACACTCAAATATAATTGAGCACATCCCTGTGACTTGTGTGATTACAGTATGTATTGTAATTTAGTATTGAACATATGCACAGTAGTTAATATGATTACAGGTGGTCAGTATTAAGAGGTCCTTTCAAAAGGTGCACCGGCATCGAAGTCGATACGGCTTAAACGTGGCCAGGACGTTCTTTCGTCACTGCGCAACATGGCCCGACAGTATCCCGATGCGAACTTACCCTATGGCATTTTTACGAAAAATTTCTTCCCCAAAGAATACAACATGACTTGTACAGTGAAGACTGTGTACATAGTCAATTCAAAGATTGTATCCATCTTTTCTCCCTAGATAGATATTACTAAATGTGAAAGTTCCAGTCTGACAGTTCCACACAATTGTCAGGTAATCCGGACTGTGCTGGCTTAAAGGTTTTTATACTATTCAGATCGGGATTATAAATTAGTAGCTCTTTTCATGTCAGCAAGAAAAGAGGATCGGAAAAATGTGGAATAATCGGACCATACAGAGAGAGAGAACTTTGATCGCTTCGTGGATGTAACCTTTGTTCTGATGAGGGTTTTTCTTGGTAGTCTAGTATGTACCTGCAAGTGCTCAAAGTATTAAGTACATTGTGCTTGTGATGGTTACATCTGGTCCAAGTGCATTTGACACGAGGGTGACCTCTGTCAGCTCAAAGACTTTGACTTTATGTCACGTACTGTATCTCCATTGCAGGCCAAATGCCGTCGTATAACGTGTATAATGAACTGGTCACTTTTTAGCAGTGCAGTCAATCGGTCACCTCATTGTTCTACCCAAGCTGGCTAGATTGGTGTTTTTCATGTTTTCTATCGAAGATTATTTTTGATAAGAGCTTTCATTATGTATGTATGTATTTTCGATCCTCCTGCAAGCAGGAACTCGCGAAGAAGCCATCATTGGCTTATCAAAGCCGCAAGCTGACCGAAGTCAATCTCTTAGATTCATATTTATAGTCCATGATTATGAATTGTCAATTGTCAAGAACTCTGTAACTGGACAACATATGTTAATCTTGGAGTGACTCGAACTCGGGACCTTATAATTGAAAGGCACTGGCGTTAACCACTGAGCTTAGAAAAATCCTTGCGTTAATAATCATTCCATACATACAGTATTGTATGTGATGGTATTAGACCATGCATCGTACCTCACTTACCGCGGCTTAGCATACTCTCAGGCTTCAACCAGAGAACCACTTGAGTACCCCTCCAGATATGTGCGAGAAAAATATGACAACCTTCGTTTCTACTTTTTTAAGTTTGCTCGTGACTTTTCGATGGTCGTTTCCCATTTGATAAACTGTGAAGTTCTTTTTTAAATTAACCAGAAACGCACACTGCCAGCGTATATCCGTCGGAACCATTTCAGTTCAATATTTTCCCTTTTGATTTCCAGTCCCATTATAACTAATTAATTGACATTTGATTCCCTAAATTTCAATGAAAAACTCAATTGCATATCTCAAGTAGTGTGGTCTGACGACCTAGATGCATCAATCTCCAAATGATGATGAATAATGATTTCTATATATTTCGATTGTTCCCAAATAGGTCGCTGACATTTTTAAGTTCTTAAACGAAAACCCTCGCAGGCTTCTGCAATTTAGCTACAACAAATTGATACAAGTCGTCACTGCAGCGGCGAGTCGTGATAGTCAGATAAATATCGGAGCACCAGATGTGTATGGTCTGACGAGAGCCGGACTGAAGTGGCAAGGAGCTCACGTAAGTAAATTAACCAGCCTCTCATGATGTGTGATCTTCGTTACAGATAAAGACAAATTGATCATCATTGTCCGACGTAGCTCTACTCTGGATCATTAGAAAGAAAACTCTTTCTTTTCCGTCGCATTTCATGGATTGCTCTTTGTAAGGTAGTAATGTGTGAATTTGTGTGTGTGTCTGACATGTCTCTCTGTCTGTCTGTCTGTCTGTGTGTCTGTGTTTCATTTTATAACTCATCGGCATGCTGGCAAGTTTGTGGATGTTCCCGGAAAAGGAATAGGAATCCCAGTACGTACAGCGAGGACATAGTATGTGGCTACTGTACATAGTTTGGTGCTGAGCAATCTAGAAACATTATTTCCCATTATCTTTGTGAGGGACAGAAGATTCTTATGTGACGCGATTAAATAAACACTATCCTTTTGCGCACTTTCTGTGGACATCGATTGAGCTGTTGAATTGTACTTACTTACATCAATGTTAGTTATAGCGTGTTCTACAGGTATTTAAAATAACGCAGGTTAGTTAAATATATCAAATGAAATATTTTTTATGTTTATTTTTTACTTATTTTTCTTTCTTTAACCTCCATTAATTGCAACGATACTGTAAATTTTTGATAATTTTATAGGCACCGAGACGTACCATCTCAGACAAGAATTTTGTCAAATTGTACATCACAATAGACTTGTAGTCCATACAGAGAAAGCTTTCTGTAGCTCTGTTAACATTACTTTATTCTCGTCCTGTCTAGATTCTCTAACATGGTTGCGCAAATTTGTCAATGCACTTTTGTAAACTTCAACTTCAAAATCATAAGCATAGGCATAGCCTAATTTGATTTGGGGGGGCTGTAACGACTTGCCAGAAAAATATAACAAAAATTTTTCGCGCGCTCCGCACGCATTCAGCATGTTAATGTGCATATCATAAAGGCATTCATCGGTTATTACATCACATGCCAATAACATACAATCATTTTCTGTGTTATTACCCTTCCATATTGGTTATAATTATATGGGGAAGTCGTTACAACTATAATGATAGTAATAATATAAGTTTAACCATTGAAAAACACATTGCAAACTATTCTTCTTTCAGTAGTTGCCCGAAAAATTCTCAGCATATTGCCAGAATTTTCACCAATAAATTTAAAAAACACATTGCAAATTATTCCCCTCTCAGTAGGTGCACGAACAGATCTCAGCATATTGCCCGAATTTTCACGAAAAATTGTGGTTCTGGGGGCTGCAGACCCCCCAGCCCCCCCGCCTCCTACGCCTATGTTCATAACTGATATATTTTATCTGAAGACTGGGTTTGTCAAAACTTCTTGACCATGGAGTAGGACTATACCAGTGTCCACTTTGAGGTTCAGTTTATCTTCTGTTTTAACAAAAAGAAAAAGAACAAGACAGAAAAAAGGTAACATGTGACATATCTTGACAAAGGCATGGAAGGATGAGACTAAATACATTACTGTATGCTCAGAGCTGCAGATCCCTTTGAAAAATAGAGCTTCTGTTTATCCCTAATTGGATTCAAATCTTTAAAACATGTTTTTTTTTTATGTTTGTATAATTTTCACCTTTCTTCTTTCTATCTTTCTTTCTAATGTTTCATCAATTTGTATATGTACAGTACACACATCATAATTTTTTTTATTGAAAGCTTGTAAGTTAGGGATATATTGTATCGATAATCGACATTAAGTCAACAAAGGCAAGTCTTAACAGAGTGATGATTCTTTGAGTAATTACACACACACACACACTGTAGGTGTGTTTTACATTCAGACCGAGGACCCCATTGTTTTTTCCATTGTTTAAATCCACGTACCCTAACCTTAACAATACCCCATAACAATAGAATTCTTTCGGACGTGGTGATTCTTTAGAAATCACATCCGACGACCTGGAATTCTTTTGTTCAAGTCCTCGGTCAGAATACAAAACAAGTACACACGCACACACATACAACTGAGTGACACATGTACCTACGGTATGTGTGCCTACGGTACCGTACAGGTATCTTGAATGCCTCAATGGTTCGGTACAGTATTTAGTGTCCAGCAGTATCGAAAAGTTCCCAAATTCAACCGAGAGCATTGACATTTTAAGTATACAAAGTATGAAATCAGTGAGATGTTGGTTAAAGTGCAGTAGTTCCTATGTCAGCAATGCCTACTGGAAGTGCTCCCAATGTATACAGACTGTGTGTGCCACAAAGTATTTAAAATGTGTAGAAATTTGGTATGAGTTGATGTCCCAAGAAATAAATTCTTGTCATTCATTTGACATTAATATCACTTGCAGTTGAGGAGGCATTTAAGGAGGCATTTTGAGGAGAATAAACTTTTAGTACAATTAATGAATCGAAAATGATATTGATGAAAGATGACTCATCAAATATATATATACAGTCAATGTAGTTTTGGGGCAGTGTGATATCAGTACCCATGATATCTAACTAAATATGTTACAATGTGTACTAGTTACTTCCCTTCACCATTCAGCGGACACTTAACAATTAAAGGAAATAGGAAACCAATTAGTATAGTTATGATGTAATTGAGTCAGTGTGATTAGTACTTCATATTGCCTACAGGCCTAATTAAGAAAACCCAAATTGTAATCGCCAGTTTTAATTTGAATGCGTTTCACATTGACTTTCGAAACTGCACTTGGACACCGTAAACGTGCATGATGATATCATCTAAGACTTGAAGAGGATTGTAGAGGTTGCAAATAAGCTTATGGTCTATGACTCATCAGTATTATTTAAAATTATGCTGAATCCTGAATGTTGATTTGAGGTATGTATGTATTTTAGATCCTCCTGCAAGCAGGAACTTGCGAAGAAGCCATCATTGGCTTATCAAAGCTGCAAGCTGACCGAAGTCAGTCTCTTAGATTTATAGTTTAACGTCCATGATTATGAATTGTCAATTGTCAACAACTCTATAACTGGACGACATACAAATGTTAATCTTGGAGTGACTCGAACTCCGAAATATGATAATCTCACTCAAGAGTGAAGCACTCCTTCTCTTTGCAAACAGTATGTGAGTTGTGAAAATTGATATAAATTGTGATATTTTGTGACTGAAGTCCCATAGAGTATCAGTGAGGCATCCTCTTGAGAAGAGGCACGGAGCTGAACTCTTCATAAATTCATCTTTATATTTTGCAAAAGGTTCCAAATCTGCAGGCATAAGAGTTAAGATATTTCAGTTTCTCAATAACAAGTGTTTTTTTTTGTGTGTGTGTATGTGTGTGTGTGTGTGTGTGTGAGTTTGTTGGGGGACACCTTGTGGCCCACATGAGGGGGTTACTCTTTTGTGTTTGATTTTGTTGGGGGACACTTTGTACCCATAGGAGGGAGTCACCCTGTGCCCATGTCTGTAATCTTACAACGGGAGCAGTACTGTATGTATAGTACTGTACATGTTCAGTATACAGCCAAAGCAAGCGGCAGTTCATACCATCTACAGTATAGGTTGTGTGGCCTTGACATTTGACAAGTAAAGTTTGATCAACAATCAGATAAAGTGGTTGTTTACTGTATGAACACTTAACCCTTTTGATATTTATAGCCCTAGATACATTTTAATTGCTAACTGAATTGTGTCTGTCTTCAAAACACAACAACATTTGAACCTTTTAAAGGTAAATGTTTGAATTACTGTAGCTAGGATGCTGAGATGACTGTGCAAGCATCCTGCAGCTAGGCTGGTTAGGACATACTGTAATCTATCAAGTTATCGAGTTATAATTCAATGAATTAGATTGGTTACTGCATTTGCCACCTTCATATATAAATCCTCTCACCTCTGTAGCACCGATAACCTGTGAACAGCACAATAGGTTTGATAATTACATGTACAGTATGCTAGTACTGTATCCAACACTTAAAGGGTGTGAAGACTCGCGCAAAAAGAAACATCTAATGCCGGTTATCTGACCTAGTTTCGAATGAGGTGTTACAGAACTGTTAGACACTACCATTGATCCCAGAAAATACGCACACAGCTTGCTACCTTTCGGTAATTAGACACTTGTGTACAGTCAGTACATACAGCTACGGTCAATACCCACAACACAGTGTGCAAACGATACAGCGATGGACATCTCAGGTCCAGCTAAAGATAACAAGGTATCACATTGCATTACTGTCTGCATTTTGTAGCGACAAGCAGAAAACTTCACTTGCAAGCAACGGAAAATTAACTTTTTCAGAGCGCGACACACGGTTTGGGGCGAGTCTTCAATGCCTTTAAAGAAAATTCTTAAAGGTACGACTGAAATGGAATGGACTCAAATAGAGAGCAGAGCTACCATTTATAACTCACTTTATTATGTGTTTTATGTGACCACAATGTATGTCAGTTATACTGACGGAATTTGATCAACATCTGATCCACAATTATATCCTGCCTTACTGTTAATTACAACCCTGCGAGATTTTAGTACAGTATATATATTGAGAAACATCAGAAAGTCGCCAAACGTATTCCCGAAATCTGTGTTTTATCAAGTTAAAAATCATCATATATTGTCACGTTTACATGCTACAGTGATCTTTCTCCAAGTTACATTAATTACAATTATGTTAAGCTACCTATAAAGTACACAACATGTTTCTATCCACATCAAGTGCTTTCAAATTCAGGTCAATAAATTTGAACCGTTTTCCAAAGTAATCTCTAGAGGCCATTTTAGTCGCATTTTCTCCTAAATTTGAAGGCTCGGGTCCGTCACGTGTCATCATATGCGGCTTTCTTTCTTTCGAAAATATGTCGTTCAATCGTACGATGTTTTGTCATCCAGTCACGACCCACTTAGAAGCAAGGTCAGTCTAGTTCCGGGTTGCTGAATCCAGTTTCTTTAACAATCAACGGAATCTCTCCGTATCGAGCTATACAATGTACGTAACTTAGGGGAAGACGAGCCATTTCTGGAACATGCTCTACAAGTCAATAACGAGGCGCACACGTGGCAATCTCAAACTCGATCTGTAAGGTACACAAAAGCGCGACAAGTTTATAGGTGCAGTCCAATGAGGAGGGTTTATTCAGAGTCTGGGCAAAGCTTATCTAGACTGCTTACAGACAGTAGTATTATTACTACAAGTACTGTTTAATAGTAGACAGAAAGTTTCCAATGGTTTTTGGACACAATTTTGAAAATTTAAATTTAAGATGAACTTGAGAAGATAAAAAAAAGACTTGGAAGGAGAAATAGAAACAAACCCAGTTGTCTTCTGGAGTTGACAAAAATCATCAATTGTGAAGAGCAAATCCCCACCCCCCACCCCCTCCCCGAACAGCTCTTAGAAGACAAAATCTGGCACTTCTTTTGGGAGACATAGTTGAGTTTAGTTTAGTAGAAAAAAAAGGATCAGGAGGGACACTCAAGTCCCCATCAAGGACCCTACAGTATAGGAGAGAAAAAATACTGAAGACACAAACACTCAGACCCGATTACAATGCGTAAAGTGCTTGTCCAAAGCATTCTTAAACCCATTCACACTACTTGCAAGTACAACTTTCTCAGGCAAACTGTTCCACTCATTCACCAATCCTATTAGAGAAAAAGTTATGCCAAAATGCAGAATATTAATCCTACTTTGTGACTTTGGACACATGATCTGTGTTTAAAAGCCATGTAGGGCAGTTCCGTTAACTAGTAAACCTTTTCACCAAAAATTAAAAAACGTTGAATCATTATATGTAGTGTATCAGATGAAAGCTAAAACTATGGAGTTTCATAATATGTAGCTAATTTTCACAGAACACATTGTTTTCAGGCAGATTAAGGTGTGTATTAGTCAACCGAAAAAATCTCAAATTTGCTTCACAAAAATCACCCCAAAACAAAATGCCTATTTTTGCCTGTGTATCTTTAGAGGAATAAATATTCTTGGATTTGCTGAAGTGATATGATATATAGATTCAATTTACAAAGAGATAAAGTTGCAGGGATTTTCAGTTTTCTGAGAATAACTTTTTTTACAAATGTAAATTGTCATGTGTACGTCCGTCACAGAAAAATCACATTTTTTAAAATTTCATATAGAAGGAGGTACCCAGATTTCAAGACATCTACAATTCAATGCACATTTTGAACACTCAATAACTACATAATGTGCCTTTAATTACTAGGATTTTATTTTTTCAGAAAATGCTGTGACAGACGTACGTATTTTCGTACGTCCGTCACGTACGTCCGTCACGCGTACGTCCGTCACATTATTTTTGTTGATATAAACAATGTATTTTAACATGTTTATCACTACATTACCTCTGAATTTAATAATTAAACCCATTTAGTCAGTATAACACAGACATTAGGTAGTTTTGTGGTTGTTTCATTAGCATAAATGTAGTTGTATGCAAACACTGCATACTGCAGTGTCAACTAGCATATTTGTGTTATTGGTTAGCACTTGGCAAGATATCAAAGAAATGGCAT
>KN886250.1:26794-48045 GCA_000934455.1 Apostichopus parvimensis
TATACTGTATGTAAACATCAGTTTGTATGAATCTCAAATGTGTCCTCTTGGCACTGTCCTGTCCTCCGGTTCTGTAAAATACGATGAAAGTTTAACAGCTCTAGAATCTGCTGATTGGTTGATCAACTGCTGAGTCGTGGCTCAAGTTGTAATAACAAATGACTTTACTCAGGGATGTTGGTGTGATTTGGCTTGAGGTGAAAAAGAATGCAGTTCATTTAATTACACAGCCTGTGAAATCAGGAGAACAAACCCAACGCAGCAGCAGTGTGACCTTATTGGCAAAGCTGCCAGCGCAATTCTTGTCCAGTGTTGATATACAAGGCCTCCTGTGTCAGAGCACAAATAATGATAATGGGAGCGAGATTGCATGATAAAGAAGATGCATGCAGACTCCTGCATTTGGCCTTCAAGATGAAATATGGTGTTGATAGTTGAGAAGGCGTCTCAAGTTTCAGTCATAGATTATTTCATGGGAGTTCAAGAGTACAGTCAGAGAAGATATTAAGCTAGGACAATACGCATGTAATATACTACTACACTGCAGGTGCATTAAGAAATAGTCACCTACTGCTGCCTCTGGGAACTGCTCACAGTGGCAAAGGTTTGTTATGGAATTAATTATATTCTTTGCGTTATTGGAGTAAACTGGGAAATCTTTTCTGAATATTTTGCTAATTAATGCATGATATATCTTTGGATTATGTTGAGTTAATTGCTGTGGAGAATTGTTTGATATCTCTACTCAGTTTGTCCTCATTACAAATGGATGTGTTGGATTATATGTATTAAACAGACAGAAGGATATATTCACATAGACGCATTCTGTAAGTAACTAATGTAGTGCAGTGTACAGTATTACCAGAGACCTTTGTCAAAGGGAAGGCCTTAAAGGCCACCATACAGTAGGTAAAAAATAGCCCCAATCTGGGTTTCATCTGTTTAAGTAATCTAGCCTACTTACACTTTGAATGCATGCACCAGGATGCATCTACAGTTTGGTTCATATAGTTCTGGAAGTATTTCAGGCCTCTGATTGGTCACAAGTATTGTACATTAATTTCACTATGTTTATAAATCCATTAGACATTACAGTATTAATTTTGTGATCCTGTCATTATTGTACTGTATACTGAAAACAGTACATAAGTGCGTGGCAAGATTCCTAATTATTCCTAGTTATACTCACATATTGTATATATTCTTCTGAAGAGATACTGCAGCAACAGTAGAACAAAGACACAATAGGTATTGGCTTTAATACTGACACACACAATAACAAAGTAGAGCTCTAGAAAGACAAGTAGACATATATGTACTCCCCATACATGTGTACAGTAGATATCCTCCAGTGTAAGTACTGACCAGGTAGACTTGTTGAATTGTTGCATCAAAGACAAGTAGATATAGGTACTCCCATACATGTGTAGATATCCTTCAAGTGTAAGATACTGCTGACCAGGTAAACTTGTTGAATTGTTGCCTCAAAGATGATGCTTGCTTCTCTTACCATAAATTGACATAATTTATGTAAGATATGAGCTGCATCATTCAAAGCTTTTCATCTGTTACATGACTCAGCTTTTGTACCCTCAGTAGTCTTTTTCCTAAGCTATCTACCTCCTTACAGTAGTTACTGTATGTTTTTACCGTATGTGGGCCTTTACACAGTAAACCAACACGAAAATCAACACATGCAGTTTTCAGTATTGAAATTGGTATTTTCTTTGTTCTATTAGGATGAGTGTTAGTTATTTGAAGCAGAGAGATAGCATAGAAAGTTTCAACATCCTACTTGAATTTTGAAATTTTGGTCCATTGGAATCCTATGGGAAATATAACGGGCGAACATTGACATACACCAGAAATATATAACGGTTGTAACACATTGACATACATCACATGGCAGGCAATTTTTCATAAAGTTTAAAACATATATAGTCTTGGACATTTTCCTATGATGGCATATAGTCATCCCTGCCACACAACCAAACGAGAGCAATAGGTGATGCATATCAGGCTTAGTAGCGCATGAAATAGGTAACGGTCGAACAGTATGTCAATGTGTTACAACCGTTATAAATGTACCACAAAAAATTGCAAAACTCAAAAAGTATACAGTGCATGTAGTTCCTTTTGTGTATACAGATTCCTACCATGAAATAGTTTATAAAAACCATGGAAACTTCATTTGATGATGCACATGGGGGTATAGTGGTACGTTTGAAAAAGATTGACATACACATGAGTTACATTTTTGTATGTCAAACTTCTTAAAATTTGCCACCTGTGCCCCATGTGCACCAAAAAATGATGTTTTCAGTGTTTATATAAACCACTACTGGCTAAGTATCTGAGTGCAGTAACATGGATCATATACATTTCAATCTTTTGAGTTATGCCATTTTTTAACGTAAATTTATAACGGTTGTAACATTTTTTACATGTTCGCCCGTTATCTATTTCATGCTGTACTGAGCGTGATATATACATCATATATTACTCTAATTTGGTTGTGAGTTAGACATGACTGTATGCCATCATAGGAAAAGGTCAAAGACTAAGTATGTTTCAAACTTTATGAAAAATTGCCATCTATGTGATGTATGTCAATGTTTTGCAACCGTTGTATTTTCTTGCCGTATGTCAATGTTCAACCGTTATTTTCCTATAGGATTCTAATGGGCCATTTTTTCAAAGTTCAAGTAGGAAGTTGAAACTTTTTACTCTAGCTCTTTGCTTCAAATGAGTAATATTGAACATTACAGAACATTGGAAATATCAATTTTAGGGGTGGAAAACCTCTATGTTATCATTTCGTGTTGGTTTACTGTGTATTTGCCCATGTATACTAAATCACACATTTCACATGAACCATTCAGCATGCAGCAGCTAGCTAGGAAGCAACTGCTGTATGAACCAGATATGCACTTATATTCATTCCAGTTTATATCTCAATGATTTTCACTGATTTTCACTGATTTGGATAATCTATCAACTGTATGCATTATGAGATGTGATGGATAGAATACTGTACCAGATAGAAGAGACTTAAATCAATAGTAAGAAAGAATAGACCATAGAAAACAGCCCAGCATAGACTTATATTAGTGCAATGTATCTAAATAGATAAAATCAATACTTGTTTAATAATAAAAGTATTAACTAGATCGCTAATTTTGTACCTTTTCTTCAACATTATTAAGTTACATGGCATAATTTATTGCCTTGAATGGTAACAGCAGATAAAAGTACTGTCGAAGTACAGTACTACAAATATATGGTTTAGACATGCTAGAATCTACAAGAAAATTAGGACTAAGTACAGTAAGGTCAAATGAAGCAATGAAAATAAATTCTTGCTGAGAGATGACACCTTTGTAGCTCAGGGGATTGCTTGTTAAGAAGTAACATGTTTTTGGAAATGCTGTAAGTGGTCATGTTATTTATTATTTGGAATAGTTTGATGCTCAAGACACTGATCAGGATTTTACATTCTTAGTTTGTTTAATGTAACATACAGTACTGCACAGTATTGTACAGTAGGACAGTTTATTAGGTCATGTCTTAAAACGGTTTTAATATCGGATGACTTTTTATTTTATCGTTGTTTAATGATGCAATTTTAGATTACCTATCAATGTACAGTAATGTTGCTGTTCATTAACCTGACTATTAAACATTCTCAATAATGATTAATGTAAACCTAAAATTGGAAATTTTCTTATTAGAATTTTATACAGATTTTGGGAAGGTTTTAAGGACAGCCCTTGCTTGTTTTGTTAAGTGTATTCGGGGCACGTGTAGCAGTTCCGTGAAATATGGGTACGTTTAGCAGTTCTGTGAATTTGGGGTATGTGTTTCAGTGTTGTTCTTCTACACAACACGCAACACACAGTATAAATTATGAAATTGTACTCCTGTCCAAGTTGATCATTTTCATTTATCTCAGTCTGCAAGTTTTCCATCCTGTACAACTACTATACAATGTTTAAACACTTTATCAGAAAATTTTACACAGGTTTAATTTTGTCAAGTTCATTCCCCTCAGGCTACAACTTGACCATCTATAATGTTTACCACAGTATTATCATGATAATGTCTACTGTTCCTCCTGCATATGACACAGTATGGTAATATGTACACTTTACCATAAGAAATGACTTAAACTATATTACTCTTTCCATATTTAGTCCATACAATCAATACTTCTGCCGGCTCCTGTACCATTCAGACTTCTATAATATCTGATCATAATTGTTACATTTTCTCCTTCCTGTTTGGTTGGATATTTGATAACCATCTTTCCATTCCTATTTCCATCTGCCTCACCTTTGGAAGGATCAAGCTACTTGTACTTTATCTTGTTTTCCTTGATATGCCTCACCTCTTTAAAAGGAATCTCATTTTTAGAAAAGCCATTAGTAGTCCCTTTGGTTTGTTTAATTCTGCACTTCCCGCACCCACACTGTAAGAGCATTAATGATATTCTTTCCTTACAATGTCCTGCTTCTTAGGGAAATTGGATACTTGTCAGTCTTCAAAGAAATTTATGTTGCTGGATTCTGCTGGAGCACTGAGTGATTTGAATAATGTCGGGAGAAAATGAAAAAAATATGTCTATAAAGAGGAACATTTATGGTGTAAAGGAGATTTAAATAGGTTCACAGACTGTACATTGAGTGTATGCAACACCCGAACTTGATTTTATTTGATTCTATTGTGAATTGATACTTGTAGAGGAAGTGCAATACCTGGACTTGATTATTTGATTCTATTGTGAGTTAATACTTGTATACATGCAATAACTGGACTTGATTATTTGATTCTATTGTGAGTTAATACTTGTATAGAAAATGCAATACCTGGACTTGATTTATTTGATTCTATTGTGAGTTAAAACTTGTGTAGTACATGCAATAAGTGGACTTGAAGTATTTGATTCTATTGTGAGTTGATACTTGTATTGTAAATGCAATAACTAGACTTGATTTATTTGATTCTATCGTGAGTTGATACTTGTATAATACATGCGATACCCGGACCTGATTTATTTGATTCTATTGTGAGTTGATACTTGTATTGTACATGCAATAACTGGACTTGATTATTTGATTCTATTGTGAGTTAATACTTGTATAGAACATGCAATACCTGGACTTGATTTATTTGATTCTGTTGTGAGTTGATACTTGTATAGTACATGCAATAACTGGACTTGATTTATTTGATTCTATTGTGAGTTAATACTTGTATATTAGTACATGCAATACCTGGACTTGATTTATTTGATTCTATTGTGAGTTGATACTTGTATACATGCAATAACTGGACTTGATTATTTGATTCTATTGTGAGTTAATACTTGTATAGAACATGCAATACCTGGACTTGATTTATTTGATTCTATTGTGAGTTAAAACTTGTGTAGTACATGCAATAAATGGACTCGAAGTATTTGATTCTATTGTGAGTTGATACTTGTATAGTACATGCAATACCAATCAGGCTTAACAAGTAACACTTGTTATCATAAAAATTGAACTGGTTTTTACCCAGCTCAAAGCCACGGTTGTGTGCATAATAAAGTACCGATACAGTATACTTAGTTAATGTGAGTTTAGTAGGTAGCCGGTTCTCTAATTTCTATCTTGTAACATACAGTATATGCAACTAAACAGTGTTCACTTTAGCTGGAAAGTTTATTTATGATACAATTGACCATTGCACACTCCACAAGATCTAACCTAACAAGATATTGAAATAGCACACGAAATACAGAGTTACAAGTCTCTAAGTACTTATCACCAGTGGTATCCCAGTATTGTTCCTCACTAGAGCTGTCTATATGAACAGCCTGGATCTCACAACCTAATGATTTTATAGTGTTATATCACAAGCTAAACTTGACAGGTACAGATATGATTTACTATGTATTGTCATAATATTTTGAAGCTGGAAATGTTGTAAAGGAAGGAATGTTGTTTAGTTCATTGGGTCAAGTGACTTTTGAAAGTAGTTTCCAATGGGATATGGTGAGGGGAGCAGTAGTAGGGCTGCCTGTATGTAGGTTTGTACTCATTGATTGATATAACGTGCAAGGTTATTTGCATGCATAGAGATTGACCCGGGGATGGTACTGTACTGTACTGTACTTCATTGGGGTATGGTGAGGGGAGCAGTAGTAGGGCTGCCTGTATGTAGGTTTGTACTCATTGATTGATATCATGCAAGGTTATTTGTGTGCATAGAGATTGACCAGGGGGGTGGTACTGTACCGTACTTCATTGTGGTATGGTGAGGGGAGCTAGTAGGGCTGCCTGTAGGTTTGTACTTATTGATTGATATATCATGCATGGTTATTTGCATAGATAATGACCAGGGGTATGGTACCGTACTGTTCTTCATTGGGGTATGGTGTGGGGAGCTAGTAGGGCTGCCTGTAGGTTTGTACTTATTGATTGATGTATCATGCATGGTTATTTGCATAGAGAATGACCAGGGGGATGGTACTGTACTGTACTTCATTGGGGTATGGTGAGGGGAGCTAGTAGGGCTGCCTGTAGGTTTGTACTTATTGATTGATGTATCATGCATGGTTATTTGCATAGAGAATGACCAGGGGGGTGGTACTGTACTGTACTTCATTGGGGTATGGTGAGGGGAGCTACTGTACAGTTTATACGTTCAGTTAACTTAATTATATTGAAACATGTCTGAATTATGATCTGGTGTGACTAGTTTGTTGATGAAAATAGTGAGTTTACTGGGGATGATTTCAATTATTGCTCTTATTGTGGGTGGGAAAGTCAGTGTGTAAATTTAGCGGTCGTCCGGTCGTCCGAGACGACCAAGTTACCTGCCGGGCAACCAAAACTTGTCAAATCGTGAATTACTGGTTGCCCGGCGGACAACCAAAAACTTTCGAAAAGGCTGGTTAATGTTCCGTGAAACAAACGGAAAAGACACGGAAACAAGCGTGAAACCAAAAACGTAAAATTACATTTCACATAAGAAGAAACTCATTCCAAACTCCACCTTCATCTAATAAATAATATACGTAGACGTATACGCACGTTCTATTAGCCTGAGGAAGCCAAGCCCTCACATTGACATGGACCACTCAGTTCAAGATTCATGGTATTTTCTGTTCCGTCCGTTTGTCAACAAAGGCCAATCAGAGTTCAGGTTTACCCCCACGGGCAAAGACCCCGCCCATCCACCACACTGCTACGAGTGCACACTATACAATAGTAAACATTTGGCCAGTACTATGACGCACTGAAAATCAGTAGAGAAATTACCAATTGTGTACGAAAAGTAAGTTGGTTGAAAGTTTACGTAAGATCGAGCGGGAAATCCAGCATGGCTGGAGAAAAAAAATCGGGACAAAAAATAGAGGAAAAAAAAAACGGGACGAAAAATAATAAAAAAACACGAAGGAAAAAAAGTATATCTGTAAAAAACAAAAAGGAAAATTTCAGGAGAAAAGTTTCAGAAACAAAAGAAAAGTAAGTTGGTACACCTTTCAAATTTTACGAAAGATCGAGCAAAAAACTTTCGAAATATTCACGCGAAACTGGCATATTGTGCTAAATGCAACTAATATCATGTAAACAAGGCTCTAGCACACCCATTTATGAATAAACCGTAAGACCACATCATGTGTTAAGCGGGGGGAAAAGAAAGTATTTTCTAGAATTTCCAAAAATACGGAAAAAATAATATCCTACCATAGTTAAGTGTATAGCAAATAGCCTAACCACCTCGTCGGTTACGGATCTCACGTAACTACAAAAACACAACTAATTGTATATTGCGAAGTTAACGTTTTCTACAAAAACATGGAAACAATATTAAGCATTTAGTTAATCATGCCAAGTGATTACAAGGTTTACTTTCATAAAGATGGCCATAGCTACTGTAGGGGCCTTGATATCGTGCTATGCGTGTATGGTATGGACTGTGCCTCGTGTATCATCGGGAATATATTGTATTGTTCATGCGGAGGAGTCAGTTGGCTTGAGGTGTGTTTTACTTACCTTACTGTTACGGAGATATTTTACCTACTTTTCTTGAACGTCTAAGATAATAATTCGCATAACTTTACCGATCCTTTACTGACTGACCTAATTAATTCTAGTCCATGAAACGTTCCTTGGAAACGTGCCAAAAAATATTAACAAACAGGTGTTAGACAGGGGATGAGCTCACACTCACAGTTGTTTGGCAAGGTACCTGGGAAAATTCATCACATGTAGCCTACCGTAGTATTTAAGTAGGGTTAAACACTGCAGTTGTAAATTGATGAACGTATAGTGCAAGCTATTTATTGTTAGGCAGTCTAGAAACGGGGCTTTGCCGAACGTTGTTTGTTTCATAATATCGGAAGTTTTATAAGTTAAACTTTTTAAAGATTGCAAGACAGATTAAAACTTGTCATTTTATAACATAGCATAGCTACTCTAACTTGTCATTTTAAAATTTTTATCAGTTTCGTAACAATTTAAATGCAAAAAGTTGTCAGTATTTTGCATCCGCAGCTGCGAATTTTTTTATCGCCAGACACGCAAAAATACCAAAATTTTCCGGGGGCCTTCGCCCCCTGGACCCCCACAAGGGATTCCACCGCTTGACCCCACCGGGGAACTAAGGCGGGCCCCTGAACCCCACGCCATTATGCTCGCACGCTACGCGTGCTTGTTGTGTTCGCTGTGCGAACTACGGCGAGAAATCGGCAGTGTGTTCGCGGGAAATTGAACAAGGTTTTCCAACACTGGTTATTTATTTATTTTCAAGGGAACAGTTCATAACAAACTCAGATATTCTCTTTGAATGTCCCCTCCATATATCTCTCTTTCTGCGTCAACTGAATTAGACTAACTTGCCAAGTTCCCTGTCTTCAATATGGGGCTCTAAGTTAAAAGATGTTGTAAATAAAGTGATGAAGTTGAATGAAATGTATCTTCTCCTTATTGGAGTTCCTTTGGCCATCCCAAAAACATATAACCTACTTTACATGTTTCCACAGCAGGACGACCAAAATTTCAGCAGGACAACCAAAAATTGGTGAGCTGGTTGTCCTGGGGACAACCACTTGAAATTTCTTAAATTTATACACTTTAAGTGGGGAAGGGGAGGTGGGGGGATTGATTGGTGGGGATAGCATGTATTTTAAGCAGACAGGCCAGATATACTACTATGGTTGATGATGGTGGTGATAATGGACCCTGCTTAGGAGAAGGACCCATCTATTTTATCCCCACCCACTCCTGTTGTACTGCGTTTGTTATCGCTACATGGTATTTATTTCCAAGCTGTGGCATTGTTTACTTCAGCAGTTAATGCTCATTTTACTGCACGGCTTCCATACAAATATGTAGTATCAATATGCACATAAGACTAGAGTACTTACAGTAGTGTTCTGTTTTAAATATTCATACCCTGTTGAATCAATCTCTCACCTCTGGATGATGGATGATGGTCGTAAGTAATCTTCATCTTGAAAACATCCCTCGCTCCCTCCCTTGCTCCCTCCCTCGCTCCCTCCCTCGCTCCCTCCCTCCCTGCCTCATCCATCTCTCCTTTATAAAGTTACAGGGTGTAAACTACAAAATCACCTGAGAACTTCTCCCAAAGTAACTATTAATCAAAAGTGACACAATTACCCGATTCAAGTTACATATTAAGATGTACATTATCAGTGATGCCACTAGTTCAGACCATTACTGTACAGTATACTTGAACAGCACACATTACTATGTATGGAAGTACGTGAAACACACAGAAGGTTACATGCACTATTCATAAATACCGTGCCACAAGTCCATGTTACATTGACAAAGATTTTTAAAAAAATAAAAAAATAGATCTTTAGTTCCTTTTACCTAGTAACATTTGAATTTTTCCCAAAATGGTGATAAAGAATAAATTACGAATGTGGGAAACTCTGAAGACTTTAAATAAGGAACAAACTATATAGTATCTGTATGTAAAGTTCAGAAAGAACTGAACCTTTCCACAGCAATTATTCGATTTGTTTCTAAGGTGAATAGTACAACAATTTACAACACAAGTGATATCACAATAAGCTTACAAGTCAAGTGAGGTCATTTTGCAATGCTGATCACTTTATACTTAAAAACAGTAATGTAAGAGATGTTCTAACAAATTCAAGCTTTGAATAAACATATATTTCATGAATGTTTAACCCTACCTCACGTTGCTACATCTTACAGATGTGTTTAATATACATGTGCATTCAAGTCGTCTCTTACAAGCATGTAGTACATACTGTATACAATTTAATATCTGGAAATCTGTTCCACCCAGACACTCTCTGTGTATCTTACATTACACACAGTAGTGTTAGTACATACAGTATGTGATATTGCATCCCTAATGTAATATAAATGTAAATCATTCCTAGCTTACAGTGTAAAATATTGCTGGAAACAGTTTCACTGTCATGGAAATCCAGCTGGCTCTTTCCTTTTGCCCTTTAAAATATAATATTTTACAACAGAACCCAATCATATTTTATACAACATTGCCTAATAAATTTTACACAATAACTAATAAATTTCGGAAAAATTGAGAAACAAGAAAATGTTTAACATCCAAGGTAGATGTACTTTCGAATTTCATTTAAGGAGGATTTTTTTTTTTATAGTGTTGTCATTTATGAGTTTGATGGTCATTCACCATGACTCATGGTTATAGTTTAAATGTCTTATTATGGTCTTTTATTAGGATTTTATGAAAATATTTTATAAACAATCACAAAAAAGAAGAATTACTACTGTCTGTTATTGCTCATTATTACTTGTAATTTGATCTGAGCTGATAAATCCCAAGCCAATAAATGAATCCATCTGATGCAGCAGCTGATGAAGTTTTTTCTTCTCTCTCAAATATTGTCAATATGTACAGTAGTGGCTGATGTATGTACTGTACACACATTTGGACTCAAAGTCGTTGACTCAAGTTTTGGTCTGTAATATTTAATTTATACTTGGTTGATACATTTTTTTCTAGCTTATAAATTGTGCCGTGATGTTAGGCATGAACTTGAAAGGTTTTCAATTACACAAACTCTGTTGGACTTTTGTGTTTGGCAGCAGAGTAAATAGTTAATAATTTGTAAAGTAGGAACATTCAACTGGTTTAAGTTTTACCCAGATAGAAAGTTCTCTGAATTTAGAGGGAGGATGTTATTAAATTATGTGTCAATGTAATAATTTACTTTATTATTATTATTTTATATTTCTAATTTGATAATCCTTTTGAAACATAAGATTAACCAGTGTGTTCCATGTAAGGAAGAGAATAAAGGATGCACTCATTTAACTTTTGAATTTGTTGACCTTTTGAACTTGATAGAACAGGGGGCTGTGGAAAGCTCTATATAGCTGCAGGAAACAGGTTAATAATTTAATAAATAGGGCAGAGTAGTCTACGGTACACACACACACACACACAGGTGTGAATGGTTAGGAAGTCAGTATCGACCAAAAAAAAAAACAGAATTCATAACAAGCCTGTAGAACCGTGGAAGTGAACATAACAAGCTAATGGAATAAGTGTATCAAGAATGACTCAATCATCCAAGTACAGTCGCTAAAATGGTGATCACTTACTAAACTGATGACATTAATTAACGATCAATGAATCAATCTTAGAATAGTGCAGCTTTAGTAGATGAATCTAGAGTGTTTGCTGTAGTGCAATTAACTTCCTGTGTTGAAGCTCTGTAATGGTGTTACAATATTAATGTACTGTTTATGACCTTACTCTGTACTAATCAACCGTTTGTACAAAGAAACTAAAGAGTACTTAATTTACTGTATTTAAGCTATGTAATGATTTTACATTATCAATGTACTGTACATGACCTTATTCTGTACTAATCAACCCTATATGTACAAAGAAACTACAGAGTACTGTGTTTAAGCTAGATGTAATGATTTTACATTATCAATGTACTGTACATTACCTTATTCTGTACTAATCAACCTTTTGTACATAGAAACTACTGAGCAAGTAACTTCCTGTGTTTAAGCTACTGTATGTAATGGTGTTACAATATTAATGTACTGTTTATGACCTTACTCTGTACTAATCAATGAACCTTTTGTACATTCTTTGTGAGATAGTTGAACCTGTGTGATTACTACAGAATCTTCAAACTCTTGTTTGTCAATCAGTGCCATCCTAATTATGAATTCCTGTTGAAGTTCCCTTCTAATTAACGTCTTCCCCAGTAATTGGGCCTTTCGTTTGCCTATTGTTTGCTATATTTGTGCAGCATTTTGTGTTTGTAAAGCTGTTAGTTATTTAGTATTACATTCATTGTTTTACAATCACTGCTGTCTAAATCTAAGTGTGATCCTAATAGCATTAGTTACTGTAAGTCATTGTGTCCTAGTTTGTGCTGGTGGATCTGTTGCAATATTACATTCTTTTGGAAACTACTCAGGAGCCACATCTATTTCTCATGCAGAGATCAATTAACTTGATATTTTATCCCTGGGATATCAGAGCTGTAAAATCAATATCTGCTGTGTTTCTGCTTACCTGTCTTCACTGAAATTAATGCCTGTTTGCTGGTGAGTCTGCAGCATCTTACATGAACCTTATACTGGTAAGGTTAAGAAGGACAGTACACTGTACTAACAGTACAGTAGTAACAGAGCAGTACATGAACCTTATACTGGTTAGGTTATAAGTACAGTATGATATATCTACTGTACTGTACTCAACAGTACAGTAGTAACAGAGCAGTACATGAACCTTACACTGGTAAGGTTAAAAAGTACAGTTTACTGTACTAACAGTACAGTTGTAATAGAGCATGTAGAACATGAACCTTATACTGGTAAAGTTATACAGTAAGTACAGTATGATCTACTGTACTGTAAATTACTGAAGTATTTTGTACTCTTAATTACTGTAACACTACTGTACTACTGTACTGTAAATTACTGTAGTACCAGGGCTCAAAATAGACGGGGGCGAAGGGCGATTCGCCCTACAAAGTTGAAAAATCGCCCCAGAAAAGAAATCACGAGGGCGAAAAAAAATTGCAAATACCGCTAAAATCGCCCTCCACATTTAGAAAGATACAATACTGTGAAATAAATCACTGAAAAAACTCTGACTGCCAATCCTTTTGTTATAATATAACAGCTTGGTTTCTACGTTCGCTCAGACACCACCTAGCTAGCTAAAAATATATATCGGTTCGTCGCGTGATCATTTTCGCACACCCGTGTACTTGTATTTTTTTTCTCCCAGCTAGGTGGGTATCCGGGTACCCGGAAAAAATTTGTTTTTCCTCGTGTATCACGATTTTCAAGAAATTATATGTTGCATGCTATAATAAATTAATTATATTCTCTACTGACAATGTTTTCATGTTCAAATACGCAGGTGTAAGATAAGGTATAATGCCTTACTCAATAATTACTATTTGCTTTTGTTTCTTTCATTAACTTCATATAAGTAACATTACTACTAACATCGCGCTGCTGCTTATGCTTGCTCTCCACGTCTATTGGATCAGACCATATAAATATTTAGCTCTTAAATTTAGCTCGGAAACAGTTGTTACTACTACTATCTATTATGCAGGCCCAGGGTTCGCATTAGCCGCGAGATTGCGCGATTCGCGCAATTTGATCGTATTTGGAATAAACGATTAGTAAAAAGCCACTAGCGATTATTATTTTTAAGTTATCCCGTATAATCCGTAAACATCTCGTACAATTCCTTGTCAGCCTTTCCTTCTATGAAATAAACCAATTAATAAATAATATCTTCCACATGGTAGCCTAACACCACACTCAGTCAATGGGAAATCTAGCTAAGCCTAACCATCTGTTTATTTGCTGAAATTGTGACGCAGTTATAAGATATCCATGGAATACTTTCATTGTTGCTGTTACGTTCGAACACATGGTTGCCTAACACCACACTAAGTCAATGGGTTATCTAGCCTAGCCATATCTGTTTAGTAGCTGAAATTGTGACGCAGTTATAAGATATCCATGGAATACTTTCGTTATTGCTGTTATTTTCGACCACATGTTAGCCTAACACCACACTAAGTCAATGGGAAATCTGCCTAACCATCGGTTTGCAAATTTTTTTTTTAAATCACACTTTGCGTAGGATTCGGGTAATAAATTAGGAACCGGGTAGTGTCGCGTTGGGCGGGTACCTTCGTTATTGCTGTTATCTTCGACCACATGGTAGCCTAACACCACACTAAGTCAATGGGAAATCTGCCTAACTTTCGGTTTGCAAATTTTTTTTTTTTTTTAAATCACACTTTGCGTAGGATTCGTGTAATAAATTAGGAACCGGGTAGTATCGCGTCGGGCGGGTACCCGGGTAACCCATGCAAACACTAAATTTTACCGATAAAATGTTGTAAAATTTAATCAATTTGTAGCTACAATTTATACAGGAGAACAGCCCTCGCAACACCAAAAAGAGCCCCCGTCATTAGTAAAACAGCCCTCGTAAAAAATCTGCTTGTGCTGAAAAGAGCCCTCGTCACCAAAAAATTATTTTGAGCCCTGGTAGTACTACTGTAAATAGCTTCCTAACTAGTGTAGTGTTTGACCTTTTACTGTTTACTGTAACCTTCAAGGTGAACATTCAGAGCAGTATGTACACATAATACTGTATGTACTTCAAGCTTAATCTTATGTTGACTGCAGCTTTCTAGTTTGATTGCCAAATCTGTTCACAGCTGCCCTATAAATGTGATTTGATAAGAGCCATGTGAACCTATGAACTATATTGTAGAAGTTATATATTATAGAAGATACATTAATGTAATCATGTTGGCAGTATAAATATACTGTACATGTAAAGTAGGACTGTACTATTGAGGTATTCTAAACTGTGATTAGTCAACAACATTAATGAGAGAGATTTAAACTTGGAACAATATTTATCTGTAAAATGACAAGAAGTGCCATCCTCTCTCCTCTCTTCCACTTCATTTCCCTCGCTTCTCCACCTCTTCATCCCATTGGCTCAACTATTCCCCCCCCCCTCACTTTCTCCTTCCCCTCACTTCTTCTCCTTCCTCCTCTCCTCTCCTGCTACAAATCTGTTTGACTCTGTTGATTCCGTACAAACCATATTAACAAACAAGTACAAATCACATGAAGATTGATGCTGACCCAGATACACCAAATCCTAAACAACACGGCCAAATTGTGTAATTGTGCGTGCATTATCCAAGCCCCATGGCTATTACCTTACTTCTGATAGATATACCTGACTGGATCTTCCTACTTTAATATGATGTGAAAAAACACTAAATAGCTTACTTCTTGTGTGAGTAGATCTCATTACATACACCACTTACTGTAGGACTCCCCCTGATTTGGGTAATCCCTCTGTACTGCTCAGTGCTCTTTAATACTGATGTACTATAGATGGTACAGTAGTATTAATTGAACTTGAAGCAATACAGCAGCCAGTACAGTACCCATCCTAACCCCTAAATTAACAGATTCATACCTCTATCCTATGGAAGCATTGACCTCATCCTCCTCATGGCTGGAGAATAAAGTTTTTTTTGTTTGTTTCAGAATGTCCCTTGGGGTTCTCTTTGAGCTGCTTTAGATCCTCATTTACATTCAAATTACTCTGAGATGTGTAAAAAGTGTTGGAACAAGTTTGCCCTTGAGGTTTGTGAGATAGATTGTCAAAATATATGAGCTTGAAAGAGTTGAGGGGATTAATTTTACAAGTGGGAAGGATATGACTGTGCATACAGTGTGTGTAGAATGTGGTTAGATGATAGATTAATGGGTGCATGCATGTATGTGTGTTGTTTCCTCGTGGAACACTTAAAGCTATGGAAAGCCAAACAGAACATAAATAATTTAAGGATGAAGAAATAATATTTGATGTGATCAGGTGTGTTCAAACTTTGAATAACAAACATACCTTGCTTGTACAGTAGCTGTAAGTAGTACTGTACTAGTGTGAATGTAAGTACTATATGTACAGGTTACTACAGTATATGTACAGTATGCATGTTCTTACTAGATGGCTAGAGGTAGTTCCTTTTTAAGTTTATTACTATTTGATTCATGTATTTAACTAAATATATTGTAATAGTTCTAGTTAATATTCCCCAGCCCACAAACTGTGTTTAGAATGTCAGCTATAATTATGCTTTCAAACAGATTTAGAACAGTTGGCCAATGCTCAGTTTGGAATATTGGAGCTTGCACACAGTACAGTAGTTCCATGTTGCCAAATCCTATTACAGTAAATTGTACAACTTAAAGTCACTGGATGTGTTACTGTACATATGTCAAAAGGTCAGTGGAATGTTATCTGGCGGAGTCATCAAATTAATATCACAATGTAACAAAAGAGTCTGAATAATGGTTTATTTGTCAGAATAAAATGAAAGGAGCTTTCACTTTCAGTTAAAGTGATCTTTGAGATCAAAACTTAAACCATAGCTAATTGGTTTAATTGCAATCAGTGCTTATTAATGATTGATGACATTAGTTTAGTTATTTGATATGTTGGAAGTTAACTGTCTGCTGGTCAGGTAACGACCAGCATCAAATATCAATACGTGAACCTTACTTAACTATGTACTGTAGCTTGCAAAAGTTTGTTGTTTTATGAATGAGCAGTGCTATTAGTAAAATAGTACCTGGTATGCGGTGAAGCTATTGTAGCTCTATAAAAGAGATTCTATGTAGAGAGAGAGAGAGAGAGAGATAGATAGAGGTGGAGATGCTATTTTAAAGTCATTGATGTCATCATTTATTATTTATGGGTGAAGTACAATTTGAAGCAGATATACCCTGCAAGTAAATTCTTTAACATTTTACAGTGTGTAATAAACCAAGACAGGTTCACAGAGAGGTATGTGACAGTTAATTTGGTTTGTGGATCGAAAGAAAGAATGAGATGTTGGGACGGGAGGACTAAAGATAGACAGATAATTTAGAGTGAAAAGTGTTACATGTTTGATGAAATGGTTTTATCAATTGTTAATAACAGTAGCTGTGTGTAACTTGTACCATGTATTTAGTCAATAAGATTTAATGAAGACTTGAAGAGGCACCTTACTGTAGTAATCATATGCAGAACTAAGTTGTTTCTTTTACTTATTTAGTGTACATGGTGGTGTTTATTTAGTATTGAGAAGTACACCAAATGAGATATTCTTTTAAATGCCACAATTAGTTTAGCATATTTTACTTGTTTCCTTTGATATATTTTGTAAATTAAACTGTAAAAGTACACACATACAGGGATATTCTGTTGATATGAGATATTAATATTCCAGACCTAGTTAATTAAATGCAGTAGGGGTCTATAGATTTCAAGGAATCCACTCTTCCAGTGTCATCATTTAATCACTCTATTTTACAACACCTGAGTAACTTCACAAGGTCCCTGATTTTGAAGACAGATTGTCCTTAATTACTAAGCAATGAGTTTAATAAGTAAAGCATAGAATAGAACATTTTATGAAAATGTGTATGAAATTGAATTATATTTATAGTGGAAGGAACATCGCTTTAAGCAGTGGTTAAAGCTTTATGAGCTTAAAATATAACTTGACAGCTAATTATTATAATTAATCATAGCAATCTAGCTTTGTAACAGGAAGGTTTTAAGTACTCAAATGCCTGCTATTTACAGATGAGATGATTGAAGGCAGCCATTTGTGTTTGCAACAAATTGCACTGTCTACTACTGTAGCTACTAAAATACACTTAAAATGAGTGACAAAACAAAGAATTCTGCAGACCTGCCAATTTGTCTAAACAATAGGGAAAATAAGGGAACAATTACAAGAATTGGGTAAAATCCAACTAAAACAAGATAAAGATATAACATGTAGACAATTTGGGGTTTAAACAGAACTCAACGTTAACAACACAGACATTTAGAAGAAAAAACGATTGTGGTGTAAAATTCTTAGGTTAGTGCTGCAGAACCAAACAAATTATCATTTAGCATTTATACAACTATTTCCAGAAAAAAGGAGATATTCTCCACATTCCTAACCCCAGTAAAAATATCTGCACAGCCCATTTCCAATTGCAATTTAGAAAGCAAGTTTAGAATCTCAAATAATACTGGGAGATTTTTTAAAAAGTGTAAGATACAATAATGCTGTAATGTGAAGAGTTGGCAGCTGGTAAGATTCTGTTACTTCCAAGCACATACTATAGGCTTAATACAACACTGTCACAGCAATGCACTGTCACTAGGCCTACCATACATATACAGTAGCATAGCCTACGCATAGCCTACCGTACATTTATGTACGGTATATATACTGAACGATATGAGCTGATATTGTTTTGTTCTAACCTGCTCTATAAAATACTAAAAATATTTAAGTTTGTTCCAAGCGTTGCAATAGTTATTCATTTGTTCTTGTAACAATTGAAAAATTAATCAATGTAGTTTTATTAATCACCGGCTTTAGGTTAAATTGAGGACTAGTTTCATAGCAGGAACCCAACTGCAGGCCTCACCTCCCTAGAGTAATTGAAATACACATGAAAACTACTTCAGTTCTTACTCTTTGCTTTGGAAACCTCCTGCCTTTAGTCTAGAGTGTTCAGGCTTGCCATATTGAGAAGCTGAATCAGGTAAATATCCATCATTCATGTGTAGGTCTCTTTCAGAAATAATGTGACAAGATTAATGGACAGGCAGACTAAACCATTTACCTACAAAAACTCTAGAGTTGGGAAGCATAAAAGCAAAAAGTTTTGAATGATATTTCTAGAAGAGCAAGGGTTCATGTCTTGTGTTGGTGAGGCACTCTTTTTATTTCTGGCTATAATCAATAAGTCATTTCAGGAATTCGATAGAATATGTTGAGTTCCGAGTACAAACTTGAGAAAAGGGAGAAACTAGTATACTGGTCTCGTTGGTTGCTTCGGTGATAAAACCTCCGGGCAATATAGCTTGACGTATCAGTGATGTAATAATTTAGGTTGTAGTCTGGTATTGCTACAGTAGATGTCATGATTGGAACATATTGTTTTATATAGCTGACACTTTCATTCTATGTTCACACAGTACGTCCTCTCTACTCCGAATCATACAATGCATCTTGCCTATTCTCATACATGGTTCAAAGCAGGTTACATTAAGTAGATTTATCTTCTGTTACACAATTACAGTGCATCGCAATTTAAACTTCAGTTTGATTTAGAACAGTTGAGGACTCATAGCACTACCAACGTTAAAATTTACAAATTGGAAGAGAGTTTGTGGGTGGCAATTGTTTCAAAATACAATGGAATAATGACTAAATCACTAATTAATGTTAAGGGAGGGAAAAGCTGTGGAATGTCTTAGTTTGTTCAATTGTAATCATGTGTTGTCAGGAATAAAAAATATAGCACATTATGAAAATTACATTTATAATGCTTTAATTTAGAGAGATGTACTTTTCTTGTGATTGTTATATTGTATCTTTTGTTGTAATCAGACATAGAAAATAATGGTTTCTTGGTACTCTGTGTGCATTTACTGGTCTGGTCACCCCTAAAGTACAGTATATAGTATAGTTTGTGTACATGGTTAGGATAGTGGGTTCTTGGTACTCTGTGTGTAGTTACTGGTCTGGTCACCCCTAAAGTACAGTATACAGTATATAGTATAGTTTGTGTATGGTTAATATAGTGGGTTCTTGGTATGCTGTGTGCATTTACTGGTCTGGTCACCCCTATAGTACAGCATATAGTATAGTTTGTGTATGGTTAGGATAGTGGGTTAATTCTGTGTATCATTCTGTTAAAGCACACATCCTTTCATTACACACACAAGAAGCTATACAAATAGCCCGCAAGGAGGACTTGAATGGTACAATAGCACTCAACTTGATTATCAACACAACACAAATCCTTTGGGCTGCAGAAGTGTTTAGTTTAAATCTTTTAATTCTCCTGTCCACTGTGTTCTTAAGTTGGGCATCATTTCCTGATTAGACCAACACTTGAAGAATTTGAAAGAATGTCTGCGGGTACAAAACAGAATCTGTTCTCCGTGATTTACCTACAGTAGGTGTTGTAGAGATACAGTTGTCTTGTTTGTTATTCTGTGATTAAATCAAGCACACATCTCCAGTTCTTGTGGCTCATACCTTCACAGTTTAATGGAGGCAAAGATATCAAATCTAATATGCTACAATCTGTAAGAGTGAATAGCATTTACTGAAAGATACCCACCCATCTCCCAATCCCATCCCATGGTTCATGCCCATTGGAGGTGGAATATTGGAAGCATCGAAGTTGCTATTTAACTTAAATACACAGGACAATGTATGGCTCGACAGTTGCAGAGTTCTGTTACAGTAGATTACATCATAAATTGATATTAATTGCTGTTATTCCTGAGGGTAACAGCTGACATACAGTACATCAGGTTTCTAACAATTTTTAGAGTTGAAATTAAATGGTTTGTGATGCCAATGTATGGAATGAGATGAGGTCTTTTGCTTATATACATGGAATTGAAGGTGCTGTTGCTTCTTACTGGCACTTACCCATAAGAGTAATTATGGCTATATATGCATGTACACTGGAATCACTACCAAATAAGGACTGGTAGAGTGCAGTTCTTATAATCCTGAGGCCTCTTGGTTTAAATCTGCTTCTTGCCACAAATTTCCTTGGCACTATTTTCACAGTTTTAAAGCTGCTTAAATAAAACAGAACACTCTAATGTATGATTTTAGTCCACTATTTCCAAAGTCAGATGGGTTGTCTCGCATTTGCTTTTGAAGAAATTGCCTTCCCTCTTCCATTTATGCTGCACTCCATGGCATGCCAAAGTTGACACCTAGTCTACTTCTCAAGTGCTGCATATTTTTTACATAAAATTTATTGATCGTTAACAGATTGATAAGTTATTTCAGTGTATTGATAGGGATGATAAGGATCCGGTGTAGGTACATTGCAGACAGTAGCAGGTTCCAAGGTTGACCTTACCAATCACAGGAGTGCCTTATGCTGTGGAGATATTAGTGGTGGAATTGTTGCACAGGTGCATCATTCAAATAAGTCTTGGCCAGGTCGTTTGTAATACTCTTTTTTCTCGCGTACAAACTGTACATGCCTCAGAGTCTGTTTCTGCCTACAACGAATGTGCTGGCCCACTCTATTTTACATGCCCGAGGATCTGTCCCATACATACGTCTTGGACATTTCTCCAAAGAGGGGCGTGAA
>KN886251.1:23982-48159 GCA_000934455.1 Apostichopus parvimensis
CATTTTAAATTGTATTCAGATAACCAAAGACTGAATTATATAAGCAAATTGTTTATTATTTTACTATCCGTATATTTTATTATCTTTTAAATATTAATTTAATGTTTAAATAGCTCCCATGTTTGTGGTTTGTTTTAGCTTTGCTTAATGAATTGCCCTCCCTTGATGACTAACCCTAACCCTTGCAAGTATGAAACCCTAACGACCATGTATTTCATTTGGTGTTACTTATTTATAGAAAACTAATAGAAAAGTATAACAAATTAATCAAAAGTTATTTGTATATCTCTTGTCTCAAATGTATAAATTATTGTGGCAGTATTACCCGGCTGAGTTTGGTTAATACAGACATTCTTAGAGTGTGGACATTGTACTCCTAGATTGGAACGTCAATGTTGCTTGGAGAAGGTAACTGACATTCTGAGAGTGTGGACATTGGACTCCTAGAGTGGAACGTCATCGTTGCTTGGAGAAAGTTACTGACATTCTGAGAGTATGGACATTGGACTCTTAGATTTGAACGTCATCGTTGCTTGGATAAGGTAACTGACATTCTGAGAGTGTGGATGTGGACACCTAGAGTGGAACATCAAAATTGCTTGGAGAAGGTTACTGACAATCTGAGAGTGGACATTGGACTCGTAGATTGGAACATCAACGTTGCTTGGAGAAGGTAACTGACATTCTGAGAGTGTGGACATTAGACTCATAGATTGGAGCGTCATCGTTGCTTGGATAAGGTAACTGACATTCTGAGAGTGTGGATGTGGACTCTTATAGTGGAACATCAACGTTGCTTGGAGAAGGTAACTGACATTCTGAAAGTGTGGACATTGGACTCATAGATTGGAAGGCCAACGTTGCTCAGAGAAGGTAACTAACATTCTGAGACTGTGATCATTGGACTCCTAGAGTTGAACGTCAACGTTGCTTGGAGAAGGTAACTGACATTCTGAGAGTGTGGACATTGGACTCCTAGAGTGGAACATCATCGTTGCTTGGAGGAGGTAACTGACATTCTGAGAGTGTGGACATTGGACTCCTAGAGTGGAACGTCAACGTTGCTTGGAGAAGGTAACTGACATTCAGACAATCAGAAACCAATATCATGTGAGGTGTACAAACAATATTACATTTACTGGTTACCATAACAACAATAGATTTTGCTTTAGAATTTTCAATCTGTATTTGATATTCCTAGGAAGAACAAGGCACCTTAAAGGATGGTGATGCATGCTTACAATAAGCTAAGTACTTCATATTATAAACCAATCCATACATCTCTCTGTGAATACATAGGATTAAGTAAATCCACAACTGAGGAATGACTGGGCAATTATATTGCTAATTGAAGAGAGCATCTTAGAATTAATTTATGGCTGGAATGCAATTTGAAACGGTGACCTCACGATTACCAGCCCTCCTCTCTCACTAGTTTGGAGTCAGGTGTAGCCACAAATGTCTAGATGCAAGCAATATCAATGACTTAAATCTTGTTCTAGCCTTTATATATTTCTCTGCTCTTTAATATCCACTTTATAGGATTGAGCAGGATAATGCATTAGAAACATTTAGGGAGTGTTAGCTCAGTGGTTAATACTGGTGCCTTTCAATCATAAGGTCCAGAGTTTGGATCACTCCAAGATAAATGAATGTCGTCCAGTTACAGAGTTGTTGACAATTGACAATTCATAAATCATGGGCGTTAAAATATGAATCTAAGAGACTGACTTCAGTCAGCTTGTGGCTTTGATAAGCCAATGATGGCTTCTTTGCGAGTTCCTGCTTGCAGGAGGATCTAAAATACATACATACATACAACATTTCGCTGTGATTACGGTAGAGTATCATATGATTTGTATTTTGTCAGAACTCTCCTGACATTTCCTGTTAAAAGGGAAAAATATAGCATAATATGTTGAATTGGCAACCTTCATGCACTTCCCTAAAACTGCAATGAAGCAACTTTACTTCGTTCTCACCCAAACTAGTACAAACTAACACCTTGACTAATCTTGAGTATTTATTCCAGGTCTTGTTATAACTTCTCCATATTAACGTATTCTCAATATATTGAGACAACAGTATCACAGCAGTCATACCACAACATTGTGCTCAATGAGGGTTGAAAAAAAGATGTTAACAAGACTAAGCTAATTAAACCAGTTGGGAATTGACCAAAAAAGAGCAAACTTCAAAAAAATGCAAACTTTGACTGCTTAATACCAATTAACTTTTGACATATGAGACTATGCAATCTTCTATACATGATATTAATCATATTATCCAACATGTTGTGCATGGATTGAGCACCAATGGTGACAATACAACTGTGTGTAGAATAGAGAAAATATTCTGTAGAAAAATAGTGTCTAATATACTTGCTATAAAAATGGTATATGTGTATTTCTACAACAGTTAACTTATGTATGTATCATGACCAACAAGGTGATGCAGTGTTTAGAAGCTTACAAATTAACTTGCTTGTTCAAACTACTCTGTTGTTTCAATGCTCAAATACCAGTCATAATACTAGAGGACTGACATCTGAACTTAACTAGTTCCACTTTTGATTTAATAGAACAATTCTTAATAGAGAGGTAGAACTGTCAATTCCATTTAAATTTCATACATTTGTAAAAATTTCGTTATTTCGTAAAGTTTCGTAAATTCCATAAATTTCAATGTAAATTCCATCTCCGAATAACTGGTGGATATGAGCCCGAAAGTCAGCGATGAAGCTGCTTTGATCGCACTTTTTGTGGGAAATGCAATTGAGGACATTCTCAAGGCAATGGCGTGGAAATCACCTACAAAATTGTGCCTTGCTACCTGACTAATAAACTGCAGTCCGAGTCAGGTTTTGGTCATATGTTGTTGACAAGTCTGGAGGGTTGGTCTCCGACCTACAAACTTTTATCCCTCTTTCTGTGTGTTTACATGGGTGTGTGCTTGTAAATTACTACCTATCTGTCCTAGAGGGAGCCTGGCCTAGGGACCAACTTGTGGAGTTTTATTCCCATTGCTAGTGGCACCTCTGATCATTTACATTAAAATTTAATGAAAAACTTGAGGTGTCCAAGGTGTATGTCTTATATGTTACCATGGTTGCACCTACATGGCATATATTCTATTCCCCTCACAAAATGATAAATTGACATTGACAAACCCAATGATTTTCACAAAGATTCATCAAATAATACAAGTTCGTTACTCTCTCTAAAACTGTTCAAGCCAAGGACATAACTTAATCTGACGATTGGCCAACCTTAATATCCTTGAAGTACAATTTACTGACAAACTGAATTACACCATTGCCTGTTGTGTCGGAATATTTTGTGCTCGCACTCTGCAAATCTTTTGTCGATGTGTAGTACCGGAAATCTGGTTTCTCTGCTTGGATAGCTTCTATAACTACAGCTGCAACTTCTTCTCCTGTCTGTAAGTTTCCACTGATAAACTCTGTCAGAGTTTTCATGTATTTTTCTCTGACCATCTTAGTTTCTGTATCACTTTCTGCATCATCAATTATTGCCATGTTTGGAGCAAATTTAGTCCCCACTGGGCCAGGACAGACTACGGAGACCCTGTGGAGATGTAAAATGAGCAATTCATGTAATGGTTCAAACAGGAAGGTTGATAAGTGAAGTAAACAAATTTTTTCGGCTCAATTGGTTCCGTTTGAATGTAGTCCGATTATGCATTTAATTACAAGTACAGACACAAACATATCTCCTCAATACTATAGACTGTGATACAGTAACAACACACAAAGCAATACCACATAAAGCAAAAATACATATAGTAATACAGATACCACATATAGCAATACAGATACAACACATATAGTAAACTCATTGCCCATGTATCATCAATTTGGATACTATTTCACATAATAAATGCAGTTTGTTTAAAAAGTCTCCGCAAAAATTATGTTGGACCTTAATACATGCCACATTCTTCCATAAAAATTTAAAGAATTAGACAAATGTCTCGGTGTACAGTACCTCCACATCACCCACTACTCCCTCATATTAACTGACCATTAGAATGATAAATATCTTAGCGTACCTCCACATCCCTCCGTAGCCCCTCTCATATTAACTGACTATAAGAATGATAAATGTCTTCTCCACATCCTTCACTATGCCCCCTAATATTACTGACCATAAGAAGTGATGTCTTGGTATACCACCACATCCCTCAGTACACCCCCTTATATTAACTGACTATAATCTTGGTGTACCTCCACATCCCTCACTATGCCCCCTAATATTAACTGACCATAAGAAGTGATGTCTTGATGTACCTCCACATCCCTAAGTAGCCCCTCTCCCGAAATACCCTTCGATAACAGTTATTCCAGTTCATTGACAGAAAACTGCCATATACTGTAACAATACCACTAATTCACCTGCACATAACCCTGTGCGCAGTTAAAGGAGTTAGCCATAATATGTTTTGAAATAAGAGCCTTATTTGTATTTCTTTTGCATGTAATGTTTGTATTACACATAACATCTATACCTGAATAAAGTTTGTATTGTACTTACTTGACATTAAAAAGGGCAAGTTGAGGTGCCAGCGTTTCAGCGAGACCATTTAATGCACATTTAGATGCGGTGTACACTTCACAAAATGGAATACCTTACAAACAAAAACAAACAGAAAATAAAAAATATGAACAGAGGAGTAACTACCTCCAAATTTCGATGTTCATAGCAGAATCTTGCAAAAAGTCAACAAATCTAGACTTACAAAAAAGACATCTTTCACTGTCTGAAATTTTGATCTAATCTGTAATCAGGCAAGAAAGCTAGAAGACTTAGAAGAAACTTGCTATCATATTTACAGCAGTAAGATCATAATGTAACCTAACTACTGTATCTGTGAGGTAAAATTATACCATACCACACATTAGCTGAATATTAATGTTAATGCATAAATTTGCATAGATTAACATGAATACCGTTTAAGACTACACACATAGCTGCTGGTGACCCTGACTGTTCACGTTTACAACTCAAGACTTAGATAAACTCATTTAAATATCTCAGAGAGTAACACTGGTCAGTTGGCTACATGGTTGAGTGACAGATCAAAGTGGGAAATAAAGTAGAGGGCGCTATACTATTACCAAGAAGCTTGCATACAGGAAGAAGGTAGTTTACCTGGCAACTGAATAGAGGGTGCTATAGTAATAACTACTAGCCTACTAGTATGTCAATGTACCTGGGCACCACAGTACCAAGCACGCTATAGAGGGCTCCATACTGAATGATAATAATGGGCACTATGCTAACTGGCAACCATACAGAGTGTATCATAATCATGAGCTTCTAGAGGGCCCTATACTAATAGGCACAGTACTAATAGCATTAAATATAGGGCAATATATAGATATATCTACTAGCCTGCACTATGACCCCCAGCTGCACAATATTGCATCATCAACATCACATACTGCAGGCGAAAAAAAGTTCACCAACACAAAATGGCATCAAGAACATTACCATAAGTTTGTTAAGGCCAGTTACACAAAATAAAGTCTACAACATCACCATACTGTAGACAGTATAAGCAGCTACTGTATATAACATGGCATCAAAGCACCACTATACTGTAGAATGTTAAGCCCAGTTAAAAAAACGTCACTGTATTAAAATGACATTAAGAACACCCCCAGGAACTTAACCATTCTGTAGGATATGTACAACCAAATGACTTTCGAATGTCTCCTTGCAAGCTGGCTGACTTACAGGTACTTACCAAAAGTAGTCACAGTGGATGATATAAAGATGATATGCCCTGATTTGTTTCGCTTCATGGACGGAATGAACTTCTGAGTTAGATGCATAGCACCAAAGAAGTTGGTTTCAAATAGTTGTCTGGACTTCTCCAGGGATGCATTCTCTAGGGTAGCTGCCTGGCCATACCCAGCATTGTTAACTGAATTATTGCATACATGTACAAAAAGAAAAAGAGAAATTGATATCCATTGCTATACTAACATGTCAAGAACTTTGTGTATTTTTTCTAGTATCTAGTATATTAGGTTTTTTCTGTCGTTTGGTAGATTAATTTATAGTGTCTTTAGACTTCCTTAGTAATTTGAAGTCAAGAAAGGTTGCAAAGTCATTTTATCACTGAAGTTTAAGACACCTGGCCTCCCAGATATTTTTCTTCAGTGAGTTCAGGAACAACAAATTAACAATTCAACACTTTTTATATCACTTTATATCAAGGGGAGGGGAGGGAGCTCTAGGTGATTTAGGCTGACAGGATGGGTGTCAGTTAGTCCTGTTATAGTGGGCTAATAAGTCAGTACCAGGAGAAATGATTTAAGGCTGCCAGGATGGATGTCTGTTAGTACTTTGATAGTAGGCTACCTATCAGTACCGGGAGAGGTGATTAAGGCTGCCAGGATGGGTGTCAGTTAAATAGTCCTGTTATAGTGGGCTACCTATGAGTACTGGAAGGGGTGATTTAAGGCTGCCAGGATTAGTGGCGGTCCTGTGAGAGTAGGCTACCACTCAGTACTGGGAGGGGTGATTCAGGCTGACAGGATGGGTGTCAGCGAGACCTGTGATAGCAGGCTACCTATCAGTACCGGGAGGGGTGATTCAGGCTAACATGATGGGTGTCAGTTAGTCCTGTGATAGTGGGCTACCTGTGAGTACTGGGAGGGGTGATTCAGGCTGACATGATAGATGTCAGTTAGTCCTGTGATATCAGGCTACCTATCAATACCGGGAGGGGTGATTTAGGATGACAGGATAGGTGTCAGCTAGTCCTGTGATAGTAGGCTACCTATCACTACTGGGAGGGGTAAACTTCAGGCTGCCAGGATTGGTGTCAGTTAGTCCTGTTATAGTAGGCTACCTGGGAGTACTGCACATTGACACACAGACAGAATACATAGTAGAGTAGACGAGACAAAAAATATTCATAGCAAATTGTTGCTGAACCATGACTCACTTAAGATATCAACTCTGCCTTCACTGCCAAGGATATCTTCAGCAAACTTCTTAACTGATTCCTCCTTGCTAACATCCAGTTCCTTTATAAACAGAGTCTTGCCAAGTTGATCGCCAGCTGATATCTCAAGATCGCTCTTCTTACTCAAATTTCTCATGGTAGCAAAAACCTTTATATAAGCATAGGTTGAAAAAGAAGAAAATAAAACATCATCATACAGTATACATAGATCGGAACCAAATTTGGTTTGATTGGGCAAACACAATTGCTGAGAATTCCTCAATCTGATGAATAGTGTGATGTATCATGATTACAAGGTTTTCACAATTTGACCCCGGGTGACCCCAAATGACCATTGCCCTCCACCAAAAACAATATGCTTCTTTTACACGATGTGGTACAATTGTGAAAACCTCGTAAACAGGATATCTCAAGATGGGATTCATGGGCAGACCTCATATTTGGTGTGTAGAAACACACCAAATATGAGGTCTGCCCATGATTCCCTCTTCTTGAGATATCCTGTTTACGAGGTTTTCACAATCTGACCCCTGGTGACCCCAAATGACCTTTGACCTCCACCAAAACCAACAGAATTTTTGTACTCAATGTGGTACCTCTACACATTAAATATGAAGTCTGCCCATGCTCCCATCTTGAGATATTGTGTTTACAAGTTTTTCACAATTTGACCCCTGGTGACCCCAAATGATCTTTGACTTCGACCAAAAAACCATAGGCCTGTTGTTCTCAATGTGGTACTTCTACACACTAAGTATGAAGTTGGTCCGACCTTCTCTTCTTGAGATATCTCATTTACAAGGTTTTCACAATTTCACCCCTGGTGACCCCAAATGACCTTTGACCTCCATAAAAAACACTGGGCTTCTTGTACTTAATGTGGTTCTTTTACACATTAACTATGAAGTTGGTCCGAACTTCCCTTCTTGAGATAGTGTTTACAGGGTTTTCACAATTTGACCCCTGGTGACCCCAAAGGAACTTAGACCTCGACCAAAAACAATAGGCTTCTTGTACTCAATGTGGTATTTCTACACACTAAATATGAAATTGGTCTGAACTTCCCTTCTTGAGATATCGTGTTTACAAGCTGGGCGTCAAAAACGCATTCACACACACATACACGTATATACGCCATCATGAATGCAAAGGTTACGATTATCATCGAAACCAAAAAGGATATTACATGTACTGTATCTTATAAGAAGGAGTACATGAAGAATGATGAAAACCAGATCCAGGAATGGACAGCAAATCCTATGATGAAAGAATTTAGGAAAAATAAACCGTAGCCTTTTCTGCTTAAAGAATATATACCATTGCTTGAAAACATTTCTTTGACCTTAGAAAATCGATTTAATTGTCACTCACGGCTTTCACCATTTTGTTTGAATTCCTACAGTTCCAGCTTGTTTCGTGACATAAGCGAGGAGGGGGAGGAGGGGGGAGGGGGGGGGGGTATGAGGCAAGGGAAATCTGGAAACTAAAAGGAGAAAACTTTTCCAATATTGATATCAAGTGACATTTTATTGATGTTGTCAGTAGCTAGGCTATACATATATGTGGATTGTTAAGGAATCACAGTAAACAACATTAGCAAAGGTATAAAGGCGCACCATTGGTATATTGTGTGATGGAGAAAACGTATTTTAATGCCCGGTGAATGGCTAACATACATGTGCGTACCACGCCACTATTACTAGTAGTAGAAAAGTACTGCTCTCAATTCCCAAAACACTACTTGTTAATGTTGCAGCATGTGTATTTTACGGCTCCTGTTAGTTTCCGGACCCCTTAGTGTCCTCCCCTGAAAAACGTTAGTTTCAAACCCTAAAAACGCTTTTAGGTTTTTAGGGTAAGTAACGTTGTTAGGGGAGAAAAACTAACGTTTTCTCACGGGTCCGGAAACTAAAGCCCCTAGTTTTTTAAGTACCTTGTGCGTATATATTTGATGTTGATCATACAATAATTCATAATCATAGCAAAGCAGTAATCCTGTGTTTCTTGAACAGCGCCGCTTAAAATAATGTCCGTTTTGGCTTTAGTCTTTCTGCTGCAGTAAATGTCGCCGAAATAACCAGTACGTTAAAGGAAGTCATTATGCTGCAGTAAAGACTGCCGCATAATGAGTTAGATTTACGTTAGACCTTATTTGATAATAATGATAATGATTTTGCTTGAAGTCATTATGCATTATCTGTACTTTCCGCCAAAGAAAATGTGCTCATTCGCCAAAGAAAAAGTGCCTTTCCGCCATGTTACCGCCATGGCAGTAAAGCACTTCTTCTATGATGAAAGGAGCACATTATTGTGGGTAGGAGTAACGTTAGTATGTAGGTTAGAAATAAAAAGGTACAGATTGTCTCTCAGGATTATGAGGCAAGGAATAAGAGTTAATATTGTTAGGACAATATATTTGAAGTGTATCAACTCTTATGAACTTAATTACAATTAAACCTAGATTCAACCAAGCTTTACACTAAAGACTGTGTATCAATTCCGCAATCTTGTCTTGACTACAATTCAGTCTATCCAGCAAACCGTAAAATTTGAAGACGGTGTACCTATCCTTACACGCATATATTTGAAGAAAGTTTCACAGATACATTCCTGTACAACATGTGTAAAATACATTCCTAAAATGTTACCTTTCTGCCATAGGTTTCGAGCATTTCCGCTCGAAACTTATGGCGGTATGTACCCATGTCGGAATGGCACTAGATTCATACGCTAATTGTCACAACAGTGACAAAGAAGACCTTTATTGAATGGGGACAATTTCGTTTGCTTGTTGGACAATATATTTTCATTGCAAAAATTGGACTGCCTGATTATAGTATTTAACTGGAGATTACTAAGTATGTTGGGAGCATCTGTGGACTATCATATGGTTTATCCTCCTATTGTAGCTATAGGGTTACCATTTTTCTTTGAGCTGAAAGTGGGACTGATCTGGGGGAGCGGTCTAATGGGAGGGGGTGTCCCCCTCCCCTTTGCAAAAATTTTGATTTTGGGACCTACCTAGAAGCCAAATGGTGAAATATTTAAGGCTGATTTCACTATAGTTTTGTTTGCCTAATATGTGGCCTATTTCAGAAATGTAATTCATGCTATTTCTGGTTTGCACCACATTTACTCCATGGGGACTGAAGATAAAATTAATACCATGGTTGCACAACTACATCATCATGAAAAATATCCAAAAATGAACAGCACAACTCAAACTCAGTTCAGTCATGAATATTTGTCCCCTCCACAAATCTGCTTGAGGAGTCCCGGATTCTTCAACAGGTATGAGTGGAACTCTGCACAGCTTATAGATGCTGATAGTTGACTAAGGACACTTTCATTTAGGCATGGTGCTTTACAAGTTTATTTAAATGTCTTGCGATCGATCCGATATCTGTAATCGTGCATCCGATCCTCCCAGCGCAGCATGCACACCAACTTCACAAGTCGCAACTGATTTCTGTGCACGCGCTACGAGCCTACGATAGGTCCCTTGACTGATTTCTGTACACATGCTACGGACCTGTAGACTGGCAACATTTGTTAATAGATAGAAGAACATTGAACGTCCCACGTCAGTAACGATACTCAATTCTATCGCAACGACGCACGTGGATTCGTATTCCCGCACACTACAGGGTTACCATACCGAGTCGTCGTCTGCTACAGCAGCTAACGAGCTGTTTGTGTACACATAACTTGGCGATTGCGAGTCTGATCCGAAAAACTTGCACTGCGTATATTCGTTTCCGGGAAAATCGGGACAATTTGTCTTACCGGCCGGGACACTCACTTTTCCTTTCAAAAACGGGACAATCCCGATTAATCCGGACGGATGGTAATCCAAATTGTAGCCCATAGGCCACAGCCAATTGGTACAGACTGCACTATACTGTTGGTCTACAGCATTCAAGTATTATTACTTTGCCCGAAGCTAATTGGACCACATGATGTGATTCCACTGTAGAATTGAGCCTAGGCCTATAGGTATGTATAGAATAGATGTTGAAATTAGCCGACTATCTAGGTTACCTTATAACGTTGTCCGCTGTCTTTAGCCATCATCACTGCAGTGGCAAGTCCAATTCCTGATGAACAGCCAGATATAACAACAACTTTCATTCCCATTTTGCGTTTCCACTATCGTGTTTTTGTCTTTATAGACGTACTCTCTGTCACGTTCTCAATAAAGACCTGAGACCCGAAATCGCTGACCTTTATCGCAACGATTAGCAGCATAAGCACTAATATATATCTGATAGTTTGAACTGATCTCATCTCATATTACGTAAGTTAACACTAGTAGCCCTCACCCCTGCAACAGTACACACGTTATCACAACAATCCAAGGACTTTAGACTCGGCTTCAACAAATCAGATAGTTGATTGATCAAATCAGTCGTGCATGGATCAGTCAGACGGGCATGAAAATGGAGTAGTTTTTCCGTAGTAGAAACTCCTTGCATGGACCAGGGAGCTCCAATTGGCGTGTCCACTTTTCGATCAGTAATTGTTCTAACGAAGGTCGATTTTAATGATGGTGGGTGGCTGGCATACAGTTACTTGTATCTTCCACAGCATTCCCGGGCCCACATAAATATTTGTTTACCCGCTCACTTGGGTTATGGACTTATGGTTGATTGAATGACACAAATTTTAATTGCCTATAAATTTGCCGTCACACCGGTTTCACTATTGACTTTCACAAATTCACAAAATGCGACTGATCGACTTGAAGCCTCATTACTGTGCCTATGGAATCACTGTGAGTCAATGATTGTTGTAGTAATATTTCCACTTAAAGGTCATTATAGTGTATATAGTGCCCCTCAAGTTTAATATATGCTACATACTATTCTAAATGGGGATCATATTTTGGAGGTACGTGTAGCCGGCTCTTATATACCCAGCTGTAGAAATATGTCCAGGAACTTCCTGATCCAAATAGACAAGACATTTCTTAATGAGGCAAAATGAATTGACGGTGGGCGTACTTAGTAACATATGTTACCCCCACGCACCGTCAAATCATTTTGCCTCATATGAAAAATGCATACATGCAACCCAATGACCATTAATAATATGACTTTTCTAGTTAACAATTATTGGGGGGGGGGGCGTGGCAGTATATGCTGATGACGTTTAAGCGCTCAGGCAACCGTGGTAAAAGAAAACCGCATGAAATAAACAATTCATGAAATTTGAAAAGCATCCCTCACCTGGAATAGTACTAAATATATCCGTGAAAGCGAAATGAGATCGTTGTTTTCATGTCCAAATACCTTCTAACTTACCCACCCCTCACGCTCCCAATATGAGAGTACGTCCCACTATTCTCGAATGCACTGAATTGAAACGCCGCTGGTTGCCAATAACACAATAAGATTAATATTAAAGTGAAAGGGATGCTCGATCGCAGGCAAACCCTGTACTTTAAAGTTAAACATTGGAATTAATACCCAGTGTACGCATTTATGTATCGCCGAGTTAATGCATCTCGACAAAACGTCAATTTTCAAATGTGTGTCACTTTGATAAGTAGGTTTGATGTAGTCAAAACGTAAAAATTTAAGTTTTGCCATTTGGATGAGATAATGCATGCAGCACACTAAACGTCTATTTGGGGTTTTTTTTTTTGTGGTTATTTTGACGATGTGGTATATGTCGACAAATTGTCAACTTTCAGATTCTTGTTAATTTGACGAATTATTGCAGCTCATCAAAACGTAACTTGACATGTCTCTTCTACGCTTCCGTACGCCAAAGTTTTTTCGAAAAGCAAAAATCATGATCATGATAACATTGCAGCCTGGAACATTCCAGGCAAACCGAGCGGATTTAATTGTGAGTTTATTGAGAGAAATGGCGGTTACATTACTCTTATATATGCAAATGTTTCTTTTTTCATGGAAATGGCACATCAACCCCAATAATCTGACTGAATAAATTACCTTAGGCATAAATGAAGTTTGTAGACTTTTAATACACACCGCTTACTACAGTGGTTCTGAAGGGACAGACGTCTTAGTATAACACGACAACACAAAAAATGTGCATATTGCCGAGTGGATGAGTTACCCTAACGTATGGTACATCTTGACGAAAACCATCAAACTGTCGAGTTACTACGTTGCACCAGGGAGTTTCATAACAACTCCCTGGTTGCACATAGCTTGACAACATGTCAAAAATATGATTTTTGTCGATATGACAATAATAAGTTACAAAAATTTATCAAATTATCGAGTTGGGGCATTGCATATTATAGCTTGACAACACGTCAACATACGAAACTTGTCTCAATTAAAATGTCGATTTGCTGCGTTGCTCATAATTTGACAACAATTCAATTAAAATTTAGTCCTATATAGCTCTCCAGAATCGTCAAAAACAGGTATAATGTCGACAGAAGGTATTAAAAACAAACTGATTTTACCATTGTTTGACAGTTTTGGAATATGTTTGAATCGTATTAATTTTATTACGACTCTCCTTGTGATTACAAACCTCAATTGTGTCATAAATCATGGCTTTGACTTTTACTGAAATCTCACCATCCTGGACGGTTAGGGGATTTCATTCAGTTTTACACGGCTTTGCATAATTTAGCATTTTAAAAACCTATAATTTCAGTCATTCGTTTGATACAGGAATACCAGAGGTCATTGTCCTAATTGCAGAAAGTTAGTAGGAGATTAAATGTTTATAACAACTTCTTTTCTCAGAGTGTGAACGTATGGAATTTTCTGTTTCGTTAAGTTTATCTTTCTTTCTGAAAAAGATTAAAGGATTTTGAGTATTCTTTTAGACACGATATGAGCTTTTCGTGTTAGCTTGTTTTCCACAGGGTCCTTGGTGGGAACTTTATGTCCCTCCCAATCCTTTTTTTGTTCGTTTGGTATCCCCCCCCCCCTCCACCTCTTTTTAAATAACTGAATTTTTTTTTTTTAAATGGTAACATTGCAGGAACAGATATAGGGATACACTCGTTGGTTTTCACAATATATTCCCTAAATATCGTTTATCGTTCCCTCACTTTCCTGTACATAGCTTAGCTTATGACGATAACTTTTCAAAACGATTTTGATAACACTTGGGCATGATACAGAACACAACAAGACGGCAATCCATGGAGCTGGGATCTCATACCCGCGATGTTTTTTATATCAATTAACCATTGTCCTCGATACTCAACACCAAAATCTGCATTAGTTTAAGTTCGTCTACGTATCGTGTGGTTTATGATGCCTTAATTGTCGTACATGTTGACAAGCAGAAAATGGCTGAAACCAATGTTTAGGTATTTTACCTCTGACCTTAGACCTTTGACATCATCAATCACGCAGGTACATGTTTACATGATCAGGCGCCTATCCACAACGTTTGAACTTGATCAGACTTACAGTTTAGGACGAATTTGCAACACACCTTTCGCACAATTAGTCCTAGTTGACCTTCATTGACCTCGACCCTTAACAACCACAGGAATACTATTTTAAATTAGTCCCATATTTTTCTACATATCTTGTAGTTTAGTGAATTTCTCACAAAATAATGACAAACAGGTAAAGACTAAAATCAGTTTGGGGGTAGTTGACTTCTGACCTTTCACCAATCAATCTAAGGCAGGAATTTTCACGGTGAGGCACCTTAATTCCCAGCAAGTTTGAACGCGATCGGACTTACAGTCTAGGAGGAGTTCGCGGCAAACTTATCCGCATAATTTAGGCCAATTTGACTTTTGACCTCAATTGACCTTTAATTGAACCTGACCCTCAACACCTAAATCTGTCCTATACTTAAAATTTTTCTCTTCATTCTCTACATATCGACTTTTTGGCCCTCCATGTTGGCAAGCAGAAATGGCCAAAAAGCAATTTTTAGGTTAATTGAACACTTGAATTTTGACGTCATCAATCACGTCCAGTAAAGAGTTTACATGGTCAGGCACCTATACCTACCAAGTCTGAAACTTGATCGGACGTACAGGTTTGAGACATACTATTTCTGCTTACTCACACACATACACACACAAATCTTGTTTTCTATTATATTAGCTACAACCGATGACATTTGCCTTTATTCTATCCCTTTTGTCTGGACAACCGATGACTATTGTTCTCTATTGGTGACAGGAATTTCTTTTGTCCAATGTCACCAGTTGTGAGGCCCACACCCACACGCACACCCACACACTTCCTCACACTTATAATTTGGGGTGAAGTACAATATCTTATCTCCCTATACATTACATGTTGGGAGATGAGATAATAATTAACAAGTATATTAATTAATGGATGCGGACTCAGGTGCAAACCTTATTTTGGCCGATCCCTGATCCTGGGAGCAATCATGACTCAATTATTTCACAAATCTAGTCTAGGCAATGCCATTCTAATATAATCAAATTACTTCGTAGATTATACATGACCCAAAAGTTTTGGTCAAAATGTTTTGGGTACTCCTTAGTCTACTGCTTATTCACCAACGCAGACTTAGCCATTGGCGTAAATCCCTGCGGGGGGGGGGGGGATGTGAGAATGGGGTATGTATCCCCAACATTTGGCTAGTGTAGGGGGGATGGCCCATGTAATCATCCCCCAATGTTAAAGATATGCCGCGTGTGCCAGAAAGTATATTTTGTCTCCACATGGAAATTGATGACTTGCTAATTAAAATAAAGCAAAACAGTGAGCAACTGCTTATCCACTAAAGAGCCTGTGTAAGACAATGTGTAAAAGTAAGAGGGCCTGACATTTCGATCGTAGCAGGATCTTCTTCAGAGGCTGAATGACAAGTTACCATAATCCCCCCCCCCCCCCCCCCCCCCCCCCGCCCCACGGCGATCGACCACGCACATCTGAAATTCCGTGGATAACCTCACCCCCCCCCCCCCTTCCAATGTCAAAAAGAAATCTAACTGTGTTTAGCCTTTGGATAACTTCTTCCCAAAATATCGTTCTTCATTGCGAAAGTTTGTGGAGAAAAGGTTGGTATAGCTCTAAAAATTTAGCAAATTTGAAGTATAGAAAGGTGACCACACCAGGGCATAATTACAACTCAGTGTGATCGAAAATCCGACCACCGCGAAATTCACCTCCGGTTTGAGACAGATATGGCGTACCAACAACCACCAGATCAAAACTTTCTCTGGGGTGTATTTCAAAAGTACAGCTTAGCGTTTAGTTTGAGTTATAAATACCATGATTTGTCAAGTTCACGTACATTTAGACTAGGCATAGGCCTAGGCCTATGCGTACTTAACCGTTATTACGTTAACGTAGCCTAGCCTCAGTTAGGCCTGCTGTAACACTAACAACACAGTAACAATGTATGTATGCGTGTATGTATGTAGCCTATGTATTTTAGATCCTCCTGAAAGCAGGAACTCGCGAAGAAGCCCTCTGCTTCTCTTATGTACTCGTTAAAAACCTCTCTCTGGTATCACAACGAGGATGTTGGTGCGCAGCGCAGCAGTGCTAATAACAATGCGTGGGCAATCTTGTCTTAAACACCTCAAGACTAGGGCTCTCTTTAATGGCCAAGAATTGTGTATTCCAGTCTTTTAGTCCTAGGATAGAAACTATAGCCTACTGAAAAGCACGATTATTATGTGGAATTTGTGTATGGCGGTCACGCCTCCCTGGTTTCAAGAAGGGATTAGTCTCGTTTGGGATTGCAATTAGGCCATTAATAATTTGGTGAAAGAGCATAAGTCTGGCCCTTTTCCTACTTTCTGTGAGGGGTTCCCACTTCAAAGTCTTCAAGATCTCAGTGACGCTGGATTGCCTACGGAAATCACGAGTTACAAAACATGCTGCCTTCCTTTGAATTTTTTCTATTTTATCTTGGTCTGTGACCTTATAAGGGTCCCAAATCTGAGCTGCATATTCAAGAGTAGAACGACACATAGACATATTGGCCAATTCACGTAATTCTGGTGGGCAAGAGGGCAAATTCCTATTAAGGAAGCCAAGGGTTCTGCTGGTCCTAGAGCAAATCTTATCAATATGAGTAGAGAAAGATAAATTGTCACTAAACAGGATACTAAGATAAGGTTGCGCAGTGACGCACTCCAATATTTGATTGTATATGGAGTAAAAGAACACAGATTTTGCCCAGCTACACTTTATAGACATCATGAAGCATTTAGAGGGATTGAATTTCATGTCCCAAAGCGTAGCCCAGGATTCAAGAGCCTTCAGATCTTTCTGGACGATGAGATGGTCGTCAAATGAGTGAATAGGCCTATACAGCAAAGCATCATCCGCAAATAAACAAATTTGCGATTTAATGTGATAAGTAATGTCGTTTATGTAGCATAAGAACAGAACTGGGCCAAGACAGGTGCCTTTTGGAACACCTGAGAGAACAGGAGCGGATGTTGATGATATTCCATCGATAATCACACTTTGGGTCCTATGTGACAAGAAACTATTGATCCAACAGGAGAGATCTCCCCGATTTCCATAACGGGGATTATCATAGCCGCAAGCTGACCAAAGTCAGTCTCTTAGATTCATATTTAACTTCCATGATTATGAATTGTCAATTGTCAACAACTCTGTAACTGGACGATATACATTAATCTTGGAGTGAATCAAACTCGGGACCTTATGATTGAAAGGCACCGGCGTTGACCACTGAGCTAACACTCCTCAGACAATAACAGAGGCTATTCAATTACACAGGCAATAGCACAGACAATAACACAGGCTATTCAATATCCTACCAACCCCCTATTTCATTAAACTAACTTTACATTGGCCATAGCCAATGTTCTAACATGATCAGGAGGCATGCTATGGTACATAGTTTCAGGGATAAGCTGAAGATTGTCTTTACCAATGCTAGAAGTATTCTTAAAAATTTTGCTGAATTTACTGTGCTTCTTGAGGATCTGAAACCTGATGTGTTTGGTATCACAGAATAGTAGTTGTACCAGAGGTCATTGTCTTAAACTCCAAAAGTCACAAAGTAGTATTAATATTCGGCATAAGTTTTTTTTCTAATAGGGTTGTGAATGAGTGGAACGGTTTGCCTGAGAAAGTTGTACTTGTAAGTAGTGTCAATGTGTTTAAGAATGCTTTGGACTAGCACTTTAAGCATAGTAGTAATCGGGTCTGAGTGTTTGTGTCTTCAGTTTTTTTTCCTCTCCTATAGGGTCCTTGATGGGGACTTGAGTGTCCTTCCTGATCCTTTTTTTCTACTAAACTAAACTACAATAATCTAGCCAATTCCACCCGATATGATAGATGGCACCGGGGAAACTGAAGAAGTTGGTATTTAGGTGTAGGTCTCAATCAACAGGAGTTGGATTTTGTAAGCCTAGCATGTGTAAAATTGCACAATATGAGTTGGGACATTAGCCCCCCCCCCCGCTCTCCCCCCAATAACAAAATAACAACATGGTGCCAAGCTATAGGCCTACGTGTTTTATTATGCAAGTACTGTGTGGACATTGTGTGCATACAGTGTGACCATATAGCCAGCGACACCGTGGACTCACATGTTGGCGGGATATATCTATAGTTGTATTTTCTTTTGTTGACTGCCTCTCAACTCATTTGTTTCTCTTTTATTTAAAGGGTTGACAAAGATAGAAGTGGTGCAATATCAGCAAATGAACTCCAACAAGCTTTATCAAATGGTAAGCAACAATTACATAATGTGTGTCATTTCTTCATTAATGAGTGCAAGCTTGAATACCTAACTGAATTTCCTGAGAACGTACCATAGTTGCAGCATTGTTACAAATGTGTGATTCTACATCCAGGACACAATGTTTTAGCCAGGGACTCATATTGCATGCGTCCGGCGGACGCAAACTTTCCTTATTTGAGAAATAAACCCCAAGTGCACACACTCAAAACATAACAAATTTTTCAATCAACATCTTTCTCAAAAAACCTCAGCTTCGTCTGAAAAGAACCAAAATTTCTTCCAAACGCACTGGGTCAGCAACACTTCCATTACAGAGATATCTGTATTCAACAATGCGATTCCAAATTTCCTGTGATTTGATTGTCTAATAGTCCTTTACCCATTGTCTGCAAACGTTCTTGCATCTGTAATGTTCAATGAACACAGAGTATGCTTGTGTAGAGATAGCGAAGTTTGTCCTCTAGGCTATCATATGTGTGCACTCAAATATCATAACATTAGGCCTGGTTGTCACATACTTACGTATTGACAAGTGCACATGGTACGAAGATGCACTTGAATTGTCTCTGAGATTATCACAAAATATTTTAATCATTGTTTTTATCAGAAAATGAGTTGTGACAATCTATGAATTTTGTCGGAAGCTAACATCTCTGATACTGAAAAGGATTATTCATCTTGCAGTGCGTTTGTTCTCTCCGTATTGAGAATTGCTAATTGTAAAATGTGAATTCATATCACAATAATTTCTTCGTTGCAAATTTGCGTAAATTTTTGCGGTCAGTTTGACCACATGCTTTCAGTCAATATTGTGGTGCAATGTTTGTGTGTAAACTACTGTACTTCATGCATCATCAAAAGTAGCCATTGAAGTTTTTTTGTTTTTATAATGGACACTACTATTTGGCCTAATTTTCATCGTGCATACATGTACATCACAGGCCTCTCGTTGTGATTGGACTTTGATGAGTTGCATTAGCTTATCGTTAGATACATCACATTGTACTTTGTAGGAGGAACAAAAATGACAGTGTATCGGTATGGAAGATGTCATATTTCGACATCCCAGATGAAAGAACCAAATAAAGTAGCATGAGTTGAACATGGAAATAATGTACAGTAAGAAGGATTGAACCAGCAAATAATGTAGGATGGCTAGAACAAGCAAATAATGTAAGATGGATGGAACAAGTAAATCCTGTAGGAAAGATTGAACAATCAAATCCTGTAGGAAGGATTGAACAAGCAAATCTTTGAGGAAGGATTGAACAAACAAATCCTGTAGGAAGGATTGAACAAGCCAATAATGTAGGAAGGATTGAACAAGCAAATAATGTAGAAAGGATTGAACGAACAAATCCTGTAGGAAGGATTGAACAAGCAAATCCTGTAGGAAGGAATGAACAAGCAAATCCTGTAGGAAGGATTGAACAAGCAAATAATGTAGGAAGGATTGAACAAGCAAATCCTGTAGGAAGGATTGAACAAGCAAATCCTGTAGGAAGGATTGAACAATCAAATCCTGTAGGAAGGATTGAACAAGCAAATAATGTAGGAAGGATTGAACAAGCAAATCCTGTAGGTAGGATTGAACAAGCAAATAATATCAGATTGATTGAACAAGCAAATCCTGTAGGAAGGATTGAACAAGCAAATAATGTAGAAAGAATTGAACAAACAAATCCTGTAGGAAGGATTGAACAAGCAAATTCTGTAGGAAGGAATGAACAAGCAAATCCTGTAGGAAGGATTGAACAAGCAAATAATGTAGAAAGGATTGAACAAACAAATCCTGTAGGAAGGATTGAACAGGCAAATCCTGTAGGAAGGATTGAACAAGCAAATAATGTTACAGTGTACAATAGATTGAACAAGCAGATACTGTAAAATAGTGTGAAGAACCAAATCATATTGAATTGATTGTTTTTTTTATTATTGAGTAGATTTGGTGAGACCAGAAAATAGCACCAATGTTGTTTATTTTATTAGATAAGCCGACCAGATGCACGTAGTCAGTCGAGCATCTCTCACGATATTAACATCAGTTCTCTTTTATCATATTTTATTGAATTAATTTGATCATTTTGATAAAATTGTCCGACCGTTTAACAGGCACATGGACAACTTTTAATCCCGAGACAATCAGGCTGATGATCGTCATGTTCGACAGATCCAATACAGGGACGATCAACTTCCAGGAGTTTGGCAGCCTCTGGAAGTACATCACAGATTGGCAGGGGACGTTTCGAAGCTACGATAGAGACAACTCGGGATCAATCGATAAGAACGAACTCAAAACAGCTCTCACAAGCTTCGGTAAATTACACTTGTAAACCTTTTTGAGTGTATGTCTCAGATGTTAACTTGTAAGTGGCATTGTTTAGAACATCCTGGCTGGCTTAACCCCAAACAGGAAGTAGTCAAGTATCAAGAGATGTTTGTCACTACAGATCACTGGTTGTTTATTTTGTGCATAGTGTCAGCTTGTTCGCAAACTTGACTCTCAACAAACTTACCAGGCATGAATGGTTTCATGCTGTTCATTTACAAACATGTTTGGCTGCTGAAGCACTCTAGTAGAAATTGCTGTCTGCAATATGTTGCATTCATTTTCAGTAAGACTAGTGCTTGTGATGGTCTATTCAGTCACTGTTACATTAGAGCAGGGGTTCCCTAACTGGAGTGCATGAGCCCCCAGGGGGTGCGTGATTCCATCCCAGGGGGTTCGTGAGACGTTTCTGAAGTCAAAACTAGAGTACTTTTGGTGAACTAAAATCTCATATATCATATAATTTAGTAATGTACAAAAGTTGGTCGTCATGAAAACAAAGCTGCTGGCACGCCTTGACGTCGGCCCTGACATGAGGGTGGCCCTCTCCAAGACAGCTCCGAGGATCATACGCCTTGTGGAGGAAAAACAGAAGCATCCGTCTCATCGTGTGTGATGGGTGATCGATGTGTGATACAATTCGTGATCTGATCGTGAAGTTTCCAAATAAATATTTGTTCATCTCTTGTTTATTCTCATTACAATATCACACTATGAACTTGATCTTTAACGAAGCACTGTTATGCATATTATAGTATAATTATGACTCAGATCGTGTCTCGAAAAGTTGGTAGTTCTTTGACAACTCTGACATCGACAGGGGGTTCGTGGGGGATAAAGTTAGGGAAACCCTGCATTAGAGTGAAGAAAACAATGATAACAAAGGCTATTAGGTAGTACAGCAGAATTCAAAGTTGACACAATTTTTTTTCAATCTCTAAATTCTCCTTTTTCCAATTGGTGTTGAAGAACCACAGTGGTGGGAGTGGAATAGGTTGAATGAAAGCAGGAACAGGGCATGAACAACAGAGTAAGAAGATCACTCCTACAAACATGGAGTGTTCTTAAATGTTTTGTTGCTGTGTTGCAATGTCAAAGCTGCGAACCCTTAGAGCTGATGCAACAGTGGTTCAATATTCCTGGGTAAACAGTCACCTGTGAGTCATGATGTATTCCCTGATTTAGCCAGAGATTTTCAGTCAGTGTAGAGTGTTTGAAGAATTGCTAATTTGGAACTATTTATAAACTTGGATATATTGTTGGTCAACTACAGTCAGTAACTAATTCAGCTACTTGCTGCTTTTCCCAGAGTTGTCAATTAATGTATATGTTATAAGTTGGTTAATATTAGAAATGTCAGTCCCTTCCATCTGAAAGATGCCATTTTGCCTAATATAATATTGTTGATTTGAGAAGCGACCATGTCGCTCATTACATCAATAATGAACTTCTATGCTGTGAAAAAACTGATATGTTGCATTTATGTAACTATAACCCCAGTGGCATACTGTAGCTGGGGAGGGGGGGGGAGGGGGGAAGTTTCCATCACCAAAATTTTTGGGTACAAACTGGAGATGGCCAAAATTGGCAAAAGAAAAATAATCAGGCATGATTTATATGATGCTGAATGGGCTACTTGTTGTTATAGCAAAATGTGATCTGCTTCTCAGAAGGTTTACCTCATCAGTCGTGCCATGCAAGAATGTGATTTCTCAGAACATGTCTTTAAGTCAGTGATTGACACTTATTTTCAAAGTTCTGTGCATCGTATGGAACTTAAGTTTCATCTGTTATTTGGGTCAGTATATACAGTAATATAGAGATATGAGATACCTACTTGTACCAATACCCACACAAAGGCCACTATATGTATTTTTCAATGTTACTCCCTCATAGAGGCACCTGCCTAATCCTCTTCCCCCCCCCCAAACTTTCTTCCAAACGGCTATCATTTTCTAACACTCTGAGGCAAAGTCTTACACACATGTTTAGTGTAATGTAAACAGAAAATGTCTGTGACTTTGTCGTACCATCAACAATATCTTGCCTGAAGTGCATTGCATATCCTCACTGGTTCAAGATTAAACAGAAGCCATTTCTTCCATTCTATCCTAGGCTACAGATTATCAGATCGTTTCTATGACATACTAATTCGCAAGTTTGACAGGAGCGGCAGGGGTACAATAGCTTTCGATGACTTCATCCAGTGCTGTGTGGTCATTCAGGTACAGTAGATTCTTACTAGTTTATAACTTAGTTTATAACTTAGTTTGTATGTAATTTGAAAATATGTCTTATAGGTTCCATGTAACCTCACAAAGAAGGAGAAGTAATGGTAATGTGATAGCAGATTTCTGAAGGTCATTGCATGGAAGAGAAAACACAAATATAGCGTGGCTCATGATTACTGTAGAAATGGTAACCATAGAAATACAACATTAGTACATGGTCGATAATGGACCCTTACGGTTACTACAGACTTGTTACATGCTCTTCCGGCACTGTAGAAAAGTTCACAACTACTTGTTATAGCCCCATAGAGGAAAACATGAGACATGGTAGAAGGACCTGATAGCAGTATAACATTAGACTTGATATATGCTGTAGTAAAGATCACAAATATTTGTTATAGCCTCATAGTAGGATTACATTAGACATGGTAGAAGGATGTGATTACAGTAAAACATTAGATTTGATATGTGCTGTTTCAAATATTAATAATGTTGCTCCAAGGTAACAAATTACTGATATGCCACATATAGTACCCCATAGAAGTACAATATTAGACATAGTGATTCAACAGTGCTAGCATACATCAGTACCTGTAGTGAAATGATATAAGCATGTGGTAAAGTAATTAATCGTTATTTACTTAACCATGACAGGCATCTCCAAACATTACAGTATTAAATGAGATTGTTATAGTCATCATACATTACGATGATAGTTGCAGTTATTTTTATCATGTGGAACAAACATGTAGAAGAATTTTTTTTTATATTTGTGGATGTCAAAAGTCTTTTGAGGTCAATTGTACCCAATGTTCACATAATGACGGGATGAACATATAAATACTTTGTTCAGTATGTGGATCTAATGTAGTGAGAGAAGTATCCCTTTTGTTGGTTACGATGCCAAAGGCTCAGTTACCCTTTGCAATCTTGCTGGTGTGTGTG
>KN886253.1:34813-55334 GCA_000934455.1 Apostichopus parvimensis
AATATGATAGTTAATCTCCCTAGAATAGTTAATATCATAGTTAATCTCCCTAGAATAGCAAATTTGATAGTGTATCATGAAAGGCAATGGTTCTTTTCTGACCTGTACATGTTAAGAGATAGATGTCTTTGTCTGTCGAAGCAGTCTAAATGTTGTGCTGATTGTTCAGTTCAAAAAATTTGATCCCCAAACTGTTAATTTCCTCCTACAGGAGTGGGACATGGTCACAGTCACGGGGGCCACGGCCACAGCCATAAACCAAAGACAAGGAGTGTCTCGAAGTCTCCAATTATAAATTCGTCCAGTGACGATAACTCTCCATCTGACAGCAGCATTCCACCACTTCCAACTGCCAACGGAACTGCAGCTGGTACTTCACCTGACGATGTTGGTGTCAGTATGGTCACAGAGGGTGTCGACGAGGAGGATGTGTTTGTTGCCAATGGTAAAGTACTTTTTCACCCCCCCTCCCCCACGGAGAGAGGGCATCGATAAATGGGCAGGTGGTGTGGTGTATGTGGGTTTACTATGTACAGTGTAGGGATGGTGGGCACTAAATGGATCCGGCAGGACCACAGTGAATATTTGTGGGCCACAATCCTCAGAACTGTACCTCTGTGATGTTGAAACAACTTATCACAAGTAGGTCCTAGGCTTTTATCTTGAAGTCCTCAGAGTATACAATCTTTAAATGACTTTTTTTTTGTCAAAATTTTCTGCAGGCTCCATGAAAACGCTTTTGAAAAAAACATGTCGCTGAAAACAGAAAATTTGCCCACCCGCGGTGCACTGCATATAGGGAGAACCTGTTTGGGTTTTTTTCTGTTATGTTTCAATAATTAGTATTTCAACTTTGCTTTGCATGAACAGCAAAATTTCAAAAAATCAAAATCTTAGTCTTGAGTGTGTCAAGTTTGTTGACACAATGCAAGTCAAGAGTAATATTAGGCATTTTTTTGCTATTACGGTTATATACTGACATATTAAGTGCCCAATTAAGTGCACAGTTAATGGCTCTATGTATATCTTTATGGGGGCACATTTGTTTCCCTCAATACGGTACAGATAAGAGAAGTCAATCTTGAACTGTGTCTTGTTTACTGTCCCTTGTCACTTGTAAATAGTTCAAAGTCTAGACAGATAACTGTGTGTATTGAGCCTGTGCAACAGTTGGCAGCCAACTGAGCCATGACAGTAGTTTAGGAATCTGAAAGAAAGAAGATGTTCTACCCTGGTAGAGATTAAAACTACTTTGATGAGTTAAGCCTTTGTGAAGCTTGGTGTGTTTCTCTAGCCACAAAAATACAAGCATTGTACTCATTGCATTGACAGCTGCACTCTGTGTAGGGCTTAACTTTGTGCCATGTTGGGTTACACTTAACCACAATTGTTTGCTGGGATCCATCTGCCTAATTTGGATACTCCTAGTTATCAAGCCATGTCTAAGCCAATGTGAAACATTTTACATCACACAAATAAACTGTACAGGTTTTATTCCATTCAAAAAACCTTGCCTGAATCATTTCATCATTTCAGAGATGGGAGTCTGTATAGGAGTACAGTCTTAAACAAATACTGTATGCATGTGTGCAGTTATTATTAATATCATACCATAAAACTGTGGAACTATAGAAATGCAACAAAAAATGCATCCTGTATGTAACCAAATGTCAGTTCACTACATACATCAGGGAATATGAATCAAGTATTTAGCACTGGGCCTTTGCCTACAAGTGTAGTCTACTTGTACAAGTGTAGTGTTCAGGTGCTGTTTGTACATAGTACTGTAGATAAGTACTGTACTTACTATAGTGTCTATGGAGTACCTTGGTAATGAACCTCACAATCACCTAACTCTAAAATTACAAAAGTTTTATTGTTTTTTTTGCAAGGCATAAGCATAGTTATAGCACTGTACATAAAAGAATATCTCAAAGCACTTTACATGGGACTATTATATTTTATAGTAAAATCTGAAGAAATACAAATATAAGATACAGAGTAATAAAAGGGAGAGAGTAGTCAAGCAATATCAGCAAATAAATAAGTAAATAGATGGATGGACGGTTAGACAAATAAATCCTAAACCAATCAAGAAAATTAATGACACTTATATAAACAAGGTTAAGGCAAATGAAAACGAGATGAGTCATTAAAGTACATGATAAAAAAGATGAGTCTTATTGTGGCACTTGAAACAATCAACAGCGGGCGAAAAATTAAGTACATGATATAAAGATAAGTTTTATGTCGGCACTTGAAACAATCAACAATGGGCAAAAAGACCAAGCATATGCATTGTTTGCTTATTAACAGATAAACTATATCTACATTGAAGTTTAAAAAGAAAAAATGTTTCATAATAATAAAAATGGAAATGATGAAACTGTCCTTGGGGAAATGTTTATCCCAGGATTTTTATGTCCGTTGTGTACTGCTGTACTACTGTGTACATATATGAAGTAAACGTACCTCATATTTAACAGTTAATGTCCCACGCTAAGGGCATTCTGTTTTCATATCTATGTTGTAAATGTCTTGCAGGAAGTGCTCATCTCAACATGCGAGGAGTATTTCTTCATGTTCTTGGAGATGCACTCGGTTCAGTCGTTGTGATGATCAGCGCCACCATTATCTGGAAGGTCGATGCTGGTTGGACGATCTACGTGGACCCCGCCCTCAGTTTGTTCATAGTCATTATCATCAGCAGTTCAACAATTCCTTTATGTAAGTAGAGAGAATATTTTACGCGATATTCCGGTGCCTGAGGTTGACCTGTTTAGGAAAAAAAAAAGCTGGTGATTTTCTGCATCTGTAAAGGTCAAAACCATATCCTACAGTATCGGTATTTGAGAAACGGCTAAAGACATAAGGAAATGATGTCATTATGGCAATTTAGCTGAACTTTGTTTTTCTATGTAATATTTAACTGGATTATTATTCACAGAGGAAAATAATATTTTCTACAAAGAATATTGCAGTAATTAATATTGATGTAATTCTAAATACAGAGAAACATTCCAATCTATCAGGTTTGAGAAAGAAATGGACAGGAAGGCTTTATTAGGAAAGTGAAGCTTTGCAAAAACATGTACCATTATGACATCATAGACCACCTAAGTCAGTGGTTCTCAAAGTGGTCCCTGCCGCCTTTGGGGGGCTTTGGAAAGTCTCAGGGGGGCGCTACAGGGTACACGGGGAGTAGGGGGCATTGGCACTGATTTGGGGGTCCCTGGCGATTACGACACATCACTGCAGCGATTTAGGGGGAAAAAATAAACATTGTTGAGAGAAAATTCATCATCTTGTAGGGAATGTAGGCTATTTTTTAATTACTAGTTGCATATCTTCGGACAATCTGATTGCTCGCTTGAGCAGCTGACTATGAACGGTAGGTCGATGAGAAGGGGGTAGGGGGAGGGGGGCATTGGGACAGTTCAAGATAGTCGAAGGAAGCAGTCGTCTAAAATAGTTTGAGAACCACTGATCTAAGAAATGTGATGATCCACTTTCTGTAATATAGATGTGTCCAACTAGTCAAAATGGGTTACATTCAAATCAACCGTATCTTGACTTCTGGAAATTTATGTCAAAGTAGTAAAGTTTGTAATACTGAGTGTAAACCAAGAGTGTTCTAAAAAATTTGATTGGTCAGTTGCAGAATAATACATAATTATTTGTCTACCGCAATATTCACTGGGTATGGTTAGAGAAATTAAATTCATTTTATTTGTGGATCAACCAGAATTTCTCTGGTTTGTGGTGAGCCAGTCTTAGGCTGATGTACAGTATCTAGTAGCTGCAGTACACTTATATATATCCCTCGGCCACTGTTAAGACTTTCACATCAACGCTAGAACGGCTGGGTTATACCAACAATTTGCAAAGACGATATGTTGGAAGTTAAAGAAGCCTAGATATTGAATTTACTCAGGGTGACGTATAGATCCCTATTTCCTACAGAATTTTACAACTTTTATTTCATTCACATTTTCAAATGCCAGAGATTGAAAGTGATGTTTCGGTTATTCCACGTAGAATGAGAGGGGCATTTGACCGGTGGGGTCTGGCCCGAGAGGGCGCACAGCATTAAAAAGGTTGTCAGTTCATTCCAGACATGGTTGAACGAGAGTGCTAAGGTTTTGGGGAGACAGGTAAGCTCGTCACTTGTAATGTCCAAACCAGAAAGTTTTTGACCATTTCAAGCATTCTTTTTTCTCACACCTTTGTTCTTCTTGCTCTCATGAACAGTGTGGCAGTCCAGTCAAATCTTATTATTAGCCATTCCTCAAGATTTAAATATGAACCAAATAAGGGTAGAAATTTTGGAAGTGAGTACAACCCACCATTCTTTCTCTTCATTTTGATCATTAGTTCATTGCTACAATTTTGTCCCTCAGTGATACCAGATGTTATCTTAAACACCTATGGTTTAGTTTCTATGATATGTATCATCTTTATACCATTCATTGCATTAGGCCTTACCATAGGAGGAAGAAGTATTTATATGAGCAAAACATTTAAGAATAATTTTGACACATATATCCTTGTGAGATGATTTATAATTGTGCTCCCTTCGGATTTCTTCACAAGACCATAAATAAGTATAAGAAATAGACAGGAAGGCTTTATTAGGAAAGTAAAGCTTTGCAAAAACATGTACCATTATGACATCATAGACAACCTAAGTCAGTGGTTCTCAAAGTGGTCCCTGCCGCCTTTGGGGGGCGTTGGAAAGTCTCAGGGGGGCGCTACAGGGTACACGGGGAGTAGGGGGCTTTGGCACTGATTTGGGGGTACCTGGCGATTACGACACATCACTGCAGCGATTTAGGGGAAAAAAATTAACTTTGTTGAGAGAAAATTCATCATCTTGTAGGGAATGTAGGCTATTTTTTAATTACTATATGGGCCTTTACACAGTAAACCAACACGAAAATCAACACATGCAATTTTCAGTATTGAAATTGGTATTTTCTTTGTTCTGTTAGGATGAGTGTTAGTTATTTGAAGCAGAGAGATAGCATAGAAAGTTTCAACATCCTACTTGAATTTTGAAATTTTGGTCCATTGGAATCCTATGGGAAATATAACGGGCGAACATTGACATACACCAGAAATATATAACGGTTGTAACACATTGACATACATCACATGGCAGGCAATTTTTCATAAAGTTTAAAACATATATAGTCTTGGACATTTTTCCTATGATGGCATATAGTCATACCTGCCACACAACCAAACGAGAGCAATAGGTGATGCATATCAGGCTTAGTAGCGCATGAAATAGGTAACGATCGAACAGTATGTCAATGTGTTACAACCGTTATAAATGTACCACAAAAAATTGCGAAACTCAAAAAGTATACAGTGCATGTAGTTCCTTTTGTGTATACAGATTCCTACCATGAAATAGTTTATAAAAACCATGGAAACTTCTTTTGATGATGCACATGAGGGTAAAGTGGTACGTTTGAAAAAGATTGACATACACATGAGTTACATTTTTGTATGTCAAACTTCTTAAAATTAGCCACCTGTGCCCCATGTGCACCAAAAAATGATGTTTTCAGTGTTTATATAAACCACTAATGGCTAAGATTCTGAGTGCAGTAACATGGATCATATACATTTCAAATCTTTTGAGTTATGCCATTTTTTAACGTAATCCTATACATATATCCTTGTGAGATGATTTATAATTGTGCTCCCTTCGGATTTCTTCACAAGACCATAAATAAGTACTTGGTAGGTAGTTAACAGATTTCCAGATCGTGCTGTTTAATAACGACCCTACAGAAATTTGATATTATGGGACTTAAGAATTTAATGTTCATGTGTATACATGGACGTGCATTTTACTTTTATCATTAACGGCTGTCAAGGTAAACGATCGCTGACACTATTCAGGTTTTTAATTTTTTTTTACAAATATTTAACATCAATTTGATTTACAGCTTCCATATGTCAAAACAATACACGATCTCCACCTGTGGCAATTATCAGGGGACAAGAATATTTTTACAGCCCATGTGTGTTTCAATTGTCAAGAAGACTATACACAAGGGGAGAGGAGTATCAAGGACATCCTTCACAAGAATGGAATACACTCCTCAACGATCCAGCCGGAATTTGAAACTGTGAGTAATATCTGCTTGTTATGGAACTGTAATAATACAGAAAGACACAAGGACAGCTCAATCTTTGACTTGATCTCCATATTTGATTGTCTTCTTTTTGCAGAGATCTATGTAAAAGACATTTTGAAATAGATTGGGGTGGGGGAGTAGGGAGGAGAGAGAGGGAGGGAGGGAGGGAGGGAGGGGGTAACCGGTCTGAATGTAAGCTCATTGAGATGCAGTTAAACATGGAGCCCAATGAGAATAACACCTAATCCTTCAAAAAATACTTGTTTCAAAAATGAAATGTTTGAATGAAATGAATGAAATGAATGAAATGAATGAAATGAATGAAATGAATGAAATGAATGAAATGAATGAAATGAATGAATGAAATGAATGAATGAAATGTTCATGCACAAGGGGAAGGGGAGGGGATGGGGGATGGGGGGAGATAATGAAATAACGAAGCAAGACAAGTTAAAATTCAAGTAATTTTGAATGAGCAGTTCTGTCCTTCTTTCTATAGGTAATTTAAATTTTTTGTAGCAATATATATTTCTAATTGTTTAGTATCAAGGGAACATTAAAATAACCCATTTGAGACTTGGCTGAATATTATGGCAGATTGTTTCAATTCACAATTGAGGAGTGCTTGACAAATCCTTTGAATTTAAGTGACATATCCTGTCACAAAGCTGGGTAAGGGAGAGAGTGAGGGGGAAAGAGTTGGTTGGTATATTACTTTTTCTTTAACATTCTTACATTTGTATACTGTCTGTCTTTTTGTACAGTCTGAGAGGCATTCCAGTGTAGGTTCAATGGATGAAGAGAGCTGCCTCCTTATGTGTGATTCTCAAAAGTGTGAAGCCCAAACCTGCTGCGCCAGTCGTAAGCCGTCCATAAAGCAACTACCTCCATCGCCACCTGAAGAGGACTCCCCAACGAGGGGTCATGGGGTACGGACATAGTTTATATTTTATTCATGCTCTCCAAGTAGTCGAAAGCTTGTGCCAGCGGTTGTAGAACATCCCACCCCTCCCCTTTCCCCCTCCCCAAGGGAAAGTATGATCCATAGGATTAATTCTCTATCATATTTTAAGAAACTGGGGGATGATTCTAAGGCTGTATTTTCCAATGAGTTAGGTCACATTACGATGATCTCTCACAGTTCCGAAAGGTTGTCACAGAGTTTCTTAAACACTGACATCAGAAATGTGATCGAGGGTTCATTCCCTTCATAAGTGATAGATAAGGATCATCAATTGGGATGCACCAATGTGAATTTCAGGTAAAACTGATCCAAAGCGATCCGAAAGATTGTCGCATGGTTACTAGAACACTTCCAAGGAGAAGTGTGACCAAGTGTATAAATCCATTCTATCGTACAATTAGAGGTGGCAATCATGGTTTGTATTGTACGATGATAATTTCACGTGAACAAGACCTCAGACTGAACCACAAGACATGTAACTGGGTTCTAGGTTTGTTCCAGGAGTGTGACAAACATTGGTCCATTCTATCCTAACAAAGGAAGGTAAGGATTGTGCCTATCATGACCCATTGGGCTATTATTCAAATGTTGATCCTAGAATGCATGAATTCCAACCGTACATAGGCCTTGCACATAGGGCAATCTTGTTGGTATTCTATATGCGCAAAATTACACTGAGTCAGTGAAGCTACATGTATTGAATAAGTCAGACACGTCATTGCAAAAATGGATTTTTAGGAAAAGTCCATTGTTAATCAGACTTGTCTAATTGCAGGGACCTGCTGTCTGGAAGCTATAATTTCAAAGTTTGTCAACAGATAATTGGCTTATTGTTTAGGTGCTATTAGTTTCACTGTACATGGTGAAATGCAAGACTTAGTTCCATTGTTTTCTTTTTTTAGAAGTAGCTGCTTGCAAGGGAAGCCTGGGTTAATTAAGAATCAGTGAAAAACGGCTGCATGTGAGAACGAATTGACAATTGGTTGGAAGTGTGCTGGGAATTGTGGAATTAAGTTAATGTGATGTGTGTATGAGTTGTTTCTGCACATCAAAGTAACTTCATGAGATAAAAACAGGACAAGTAGGTTGTATGTATATGAACCGTGTGAACTCTGGATTGTGGTATTAAATAACCCAAGGAAGTAGTGAAAACATAAGTTGATGCTTCTCCAAGAAAAGATCTCCTTCCATTAATCTTATACCCCATGTCAATCTCCAAAGAAAGGAAAAGAGACAAAAGGAAAACGAAACAAAAAGAAAAGAACAAAAGAAAAGAACAAACGAGAAAACAATAAGAAAAGAACAAAAGAGAAAACAAAAACAGAAAAGTTAAAAATGAAAAATAAAAAATTGGAAACGAGGAAATTAGACTAAGAGAATAATGTATGTTAATTCTTTCCGGTTAACCCTTTGCTAACTTTTTGGAAAGCTTTTCCAAAGTAATCACGGCCTCAGAGCCACCATTGATAGCCTGAATACACGAAGTTGAGATCAATGTCAGACTTTATTTCTACATGTGCTCTCTTTTCCAGTCTTTAAGAAGTTTCATATCAGATAAACTGAGAAAAGCCATGATCTACAAGCCAGTCTGACAGTGAGTGGAATGTTTATTTTAGAAGATCATTTCACACCAATTTCTATCCGTCGTTGTCATAAAAATGTCCTCACCACGTGTCCTCATCAATTTATAGGGAATCTGTCGTCTTGTGAGAGACTATAATATATATAGTTGTTGGTGGCTCGTTAAAGAAAGAGTAAACTAGTTTGAAATTTTATTTTAGTCGTCACTTTCCTGCAAATACTTGTAGTAAATACTGGTAGTAAATGCTGGTAGTAAAATAAAGGCAGGATAGATGAAACTCACTTGAGGGATTATGGGATGGATACTTGTGGAGAGAGACATCATTTGCTGTGCTATCGATCTTGCTCTGAAAAGAATGAAACTTTCATCCACTTAATACCAAAGTTTGCCTTCTTTGAAATTCTAAAAATCTGGAATTTTATTTGAGAAATGTTTCTTTTGTGGCGGTGTACATGTTTTTGTGTTTGTGGGTTTATTTAGTGACCTGTCTCATTAAGGTTTAAATTCAGTGGAAGAGTTGTACATAACAGCAGAAGAGATATATACAAGTTGTGGTCACATATTGTCCCTAGATATATTATCCCTAACATGAAAGACAACTGGCTGAAATAGGTTCAGATCTAATGAGTTAATTGCAAAGGATATAATAATGAATCAAATAATGTCTGAGATATTAAAACAAGATTAGAAACAAACATTTCATTGTTATTTAAGCTCAGAGTATACCCCTCTTCCCCTCAAATAAAGGCAGGATAGATGCAACTCACTCGAGGTATTTTAGGATGGATACTTGTGGAGAGAGACATAATTTGCATCGCTATCAGTCTTGCCCTAAAAGAATGAAACTTTCATCCACTTAATACCACATACAGTGTGCCTTCACACATTACATTTCAAAATATATTTACTTTTGCTTATTGAAATGTTGACTGACATTATTTTCCTCCAAATATTGTTCAGCTTTTTAAGCGGTCGTTGTTCAAATTCGGTCGTTTCAAAAACAGCGGTGAGTAAGACAAGCATGGAAGATTCCGATATGTTGTTTGCATACAGTACAAATCAGCACAGAGACAGGAGTATGTAGAACACAATGAGGTCATTGTCCATGATATCAAGTTGAGAATTGGCTTGTTAATCCCTCCCTATATATTTGGATCAGTCAGTTTTGCCTTTGTTAATATCAAGTGAAAAATCACTGAAAATCATGTTAAAGATCGTAGCCAGTAGTACAGTTAGTAATTATACTGGTCATGTTTAAATGGCTTGTTGAAAATTCTGCCAAGCAAAAGTCTTAATGTAATATCCAATTGACCGTTCAGGTTTTAAAATGTGTGTGCTTTGCTTAGTTGAGACATAGAACTTGTAACTGCGATGACATTGAAAATTCATCTTGATGTAATAATTGATTGGTCTAAATGAACGAAATTACCATTTTGTTTGAGAATAACTGCCCAAGAAACCTGAGAGATGATGATGATGATGATGATTTCTTGAATAACTTTCTCTGTAACTGTATGCAAACAACCTTTTCATTCCAACTGGGATCCTTTCTGTGACGTACACAACTTTTGCAGTTCATTCATCTTCTCTTCCATTCTCAAAGCCAAAATTGAAACAGAAAACACGGTTTTCATTTATCTCAGTTACGATCAAATAGTTATTTAGTCCATCTCACAGACATAACACTAAGACAGGCCTGCCTAGTGAGACTTTGACTTTCTGGCAGTGTCTTTCCAAAGTCTGTCATTCTCATTTCAAAATTGTCAACTTTTGAGCTTTGATGTGAATCTGGTAAGATATGCGCTACATTTATTGGCCTTGTTAATGCACTAAATATTTACAACACAAATTAGAACCCATCATTCAGCTTGCTAGCAATTGCTAAAGGTTAGGACCTGAGTATCCATTACCTGTAGCATACATACCATTGTCGAATCAATTACATAAGAAAGAAGGTGACTTTGAGACTTAGTTATATATTATCTATACATGTATCATACAATACCCAGGCTTAGAATGTCACAATTCTAGCCACTTAGATGTCAGTGCCTAAAGAGTCTACTGGCTAAATAAAATGTCCTACTGGCATTTTCCTGAATTTACTGTACATCACATATGTATCAGTAAATTAGGCCTAGTGGAGAAGCTCAATTATATTTTTCTGGTACTAAGTATCAAACCAGGGCTTATGCTACAGTAGGTACAGAAAACATCCATTTAAGTTGTGCAAGTGAATGTTACTTAAAAATCATTTGTTTCTGTACGACATATACATCTACTGGCAGGAGAATGCAAGTGCCCTTTTTTATGCCTACTGGCAAACCATGGTATTGGCATTTAGCCATTAGACAGCCTGAACCTGATGAAGTCTGAATACTGCAAGACGTGCAACAGAGTAATTAAAGTTTAAACGAGCAGAAAAAATTATTGCTCTGTACCTCACGCAGATGAGACCATTGATTACCAACTGTATTACCATACTGGCTTATAGTTAAGAAACAGAGATAGCTAATTATCTACAGCTTTATATGTTTTTTTTTTTGCTGTAAAGAAATGTTTTATTTACAGGGTTTAAAAATGCTTGCAGAATCTGTAGCTCTACTTTCCTTGTTTTCTTTCAAACTTGTTTATCTCTTAAAGCACTTTTTGAAGAGAACATTCATATTTTGTCACGTCCTTAACAAGCAAGGACATTTGTTATGTATATTTGTGAGCGAAGGTGTTGATTTAACTGTGTGCATTGTAAAGTAAACACGGACATTTCATGCTGGCAATATTAGAAAATTACATAAAAATTCATCACAGATGGTGGCATGTATTCACAGGGATGGTTCAATTCAGCTCTCAATTATTCTTACTCTGGGCTTAGGTAGAAATCATCCCAACAACTTAATTTTATGCTACAGTATCTAGGCTAAATTTATTTTTATGCAACTAAAACTCCATTCAAAATGTTAGGAACTCTTAGATACAGTACAAGATAATTGTCTGAGTGATTGTGTCTTTATACGTAGCTTTCATAGAGAAGGACTTTCCTAATGCGATTGATACAGTACAGTATGTATTTGGAGTAGTGTATATCTTTCTTCCACTCGTCTATACTACTGTACTGAGAGTGCATATTAATATTTAATTTTGATGATCATATCACCGATGACGCTTTGACTACCGCCATTGTTACCAGATCAGATTCTGCTGCCGTAACCACAGTGAACAAAAATCACGAAAAGAAAAGAAAAAAAAATAGCTGCCTTTGGTGTCATAACAGGTCGTGTTAATTTTACGCCAATGACGTCCTTGGAGCACGTCGAGAATTACAAAACTATTGTTTTACAGCTTTAGATTGCAACGCATTGTATGGGTTATCTGAAGAAGACAATGCCATCCATTGAGTCTAAACAAATATCACTTTCTATTAAATGGCAAATATATCTTTTCAAAACATTTTGAAAGAAACTTCAGGTGCCTTTTTGAAAGAAACTTCAGGTGCAAATAAAGCTGACTTTCTATTTAACAGTCAATCTTAAGTGAAGTTATGGTTACTACATTTCTGTGTGTTTTGACATTACATGTTGTGGTGTTGTGAATCTCAGTAGCACATAAGTGCTCCCTCCCTACACCCCCATATTTCCTACTCCCCTGCAATTACTCACCAAGGGAGACACGTCAGTTGTTATAATAGCGTCTGGCTATATTCGTCCCATTTTTCTGGCAATCTGACATGTGCTGAAAAAAGGTTAAGTGCTTTCATGAAGTTTATAATGTTACAACAACTACTGGATGATATAATCTAATTTAATTCATCTGCAGACCTAAAAGTATATTAAGTCCAGTTTCTTAATTCCTGGAGCAATTAATTTGGAAAACTATTTAAAGTATAGAGTTTTTGTTTATTTATTTTTATTTATTTTCATGGTTTCAGGAGATGATAGCAACTTCCACACAAAGTTCTCCTTTACAGCAGAATTATAAGGTTGTAATGACCATGACCTCCACAATGTTTTAACACTGTAGACTTCAGATGCTCTACCAGTCGGCTGGTAAAGAGATATATCTTAGGCATTTCTTAAGAACCAATCTTTTTCGAAGAGAAGAGAGAGCTTTTTGATGTGATACCCATCTTCCTTTCAATGGATCTCTTTGAACTGTGGAGTACGGCTCAGCGAGCAACATCCGAGAACTGGCACCTCTGTTACTAAATATAACCTCCAGTTTACACAGGGATCATATTTTGAAAATGACATACCTGATGTACTGTAATACAAGCAATTAAACGATACAGGTTCAATGGAGCTTCAGAGGCATAACATATTCCGTCTGTGTTATTTTACCGTGCTTTTGTCTGTCTTTTCCCAGTAACCATGGTAACTATTCTTGTTATTATTCTCATTCCTATTTTAGGCCAGTTGGAATAATTATCTTTCAGGAGTCATGTATAGCTCTTTGGAAGAATCTCATCCATTGAGCTGGTACCAAACTGTTAAGTATTTTATTTTTTAAACTTTTTTTTTATTTTATGTTTTTACAGTGCATGTCAATTTAATCCTTCTTGTTACTAAAAATATCATCTGTTCTGCTTTTTTCCTTGCTTTTCTTCTTTCTTTTTTTTATAAATACCTTGTATACAAAACAACACCATTTTTCTCCTCCCTAAATCCTTTGAATTTGGTTTTTATCTCATTGTTTGTAAATGTTGAAATTACATATTCCAACTTGGTTAATAGTCAATAATGTATAAAGAGACAAAATTAATGAATATTGAACCTGTTGTGAAATTAATATCATATTGATCATGATATGATAAACAAACACAAAATAAAATTGCAAAGGTTATGTTTACTTGACAAATGTGTAATAAACTTCAGCTGCTAGTGATACCATTTCAAAAGCAACTATAAATCTTTGAATAAAATTATCCATGTTACACTTCTAAATTGTTTAGTCATAAAAATAAAATTAATCTTCTACTTGATCGATAGTGTTTGCATATATTGTACATGAGTAGTATTTGAAAATGAAATTGGTGTTCACTTCTGCTCGCTTGTTTCTGTGTGTTGCAATATATATTTGAGAATATAAAAAATGTTATTTTGTTATTTGTGCTGTTAGCATGAAGGAGAACTAAATGGAGAACTAAAAGGAGAACTAAATGCATCACTTACTTCATGATACTGCAATTTGATTTAATGACTTTTTTAGCAAAATTTTAAGACACCATGGATAGTCACAGTATAAACACAAAATTTGTCATAAACATGATCAGTTATTTACAGCATGCAAATAGATATTTTCTGTCAAACATTTGTCTGTTTTAAGTTTTTGGGGCAATTTTGATCCTCCTTAGCAATTTTTTCTTGGTCACTAGATATGCAATGTAGGGGGACTTATAAAAGCATGCATGTGAAAAGAGAAAATTTTGTGTGTTGCCATGATATCAGCCAACCAGATTGATTGACCAAAGTACAAAGAAAACAACCATCGCAGTATTTTTACTTTGTGTTTACAATGCTTTGTATCAATGCTGTAGATAAAGAACTATGTAGTTCTATGTTAACACACATACAGTACCTGATTAACACAAATTATGCAACATGTAGCCCGGATATTTTGAAATCAAGTTTTAACAAACAATTTGAAACAAAATAGAAACTTGTTGAATTTTGTGAAACTACTTTTAATCCACCCATTTACTTTTTGTTTAGCTTTTTTCTTTTCTTTTTTTCTTCTTTTGGGGCTCTATGCTCTTGGCTTTTGGGTTTAACATGTAATATAATCCAAGATGGCCTCACCAAAAACAACCAAGACATCAAACGTGTTTTGATATCGTATTTTGAAGATATATTAACCATAATAATGTCTGACATTTACATTAACACACATACATGATTAACAAAAATGCAACATGTAACCCAGATTTTTTGAAATTTATTTTTAACAAACAATTTTAAAACAAAAAAGAAACTTGCTGAATTTTTGTGAAACTATTTTTAATCCACCTTTTTACTTTTTGTATAGCTTTTTCTTTTTGTTTGTTTCTTTCGGGGCTCTATGCTTTTGGGTTTAACATGTAATATAATCCAAAATGGCCTCACCAACAACAACCAAGACATCAAACGTGTTTTGATATGGTATTTTGAAGATATATTAACCATAATACTGTCTGATATTGAAGCTTTTTGTATTATACCTTCCAAAGAATAATCTTAGTGAAGGGTTTATAATGTCATTTGCTTATTATGTTGACTGTTTTTTTGTTTTTTTTTGGCCTTCTGAAATGTTTTATGTTTGTATGTCCTTGATCTAGGTGATTAATATTTGGGTAGGACAAATTCATCTCTTGAAATATGATTGTTATAAAAATAGTAAAAAAATTGGTAGAAGGTGATTTTAAAATTTAAATTTTCACCCTTTCTGCCTTAATTACACCAAACGTTAATTATTTCAAGGAAAGGTTTACAGTACTTCCGGCAATTGAAAAAACCCACCAAAAAACAAAACAATTGTCGAATGAAATATACACTCCAGCAAATTGACTGTGCATAACTTGTAAGAATGAAAAAAAGAGAGAAAAACAATAGGGTAACCATTGTTTGTTGGACAATACCAGGAAGAACAAACAAACAAATGGAAGGGTGTAAAGCCATGGAGTATCTGTAGACATGAAATGTAAATAAAACAAGGATTTTGATTGAGGAATGCAGAATTTTATTTTTGTCTGTCAACTTTAAATATACATGTACTATGTAGACACTTAAGCTCCACTGTAGAGCCCTTGCTACAGTGTATAACCTCTCTACTGCTGTGCGTACCTTGGACACTTTCCTTTCAAAGATTTAAATTGCATGAACTAAATAAATCAAGTAAGCATGGGAATGCTTTTCTTTGCATTTTATGTTCTCAGCTCAAGGATTTTGCAGTCGACAGTTGTAAGCAAGAAAAAAACAAATATTCAAGATTATGAAGTATCTGTTTCTCTATAAAGGCATTGAAGACTCGCCCCAAACCGCGTGCAGCGCTCTGAAAAATTGCTTGCAAGTGAATTTTTCTTCTTGTCGCTACACAATGCAGAAAGTAATGAAACGTGATACCTTGTTATCTTTTATCTAGACCTGAGATGTCCATCACTGCTATGTACACTGTGTTGTGGGTATTGACCGCAGCTGTGTGTACTGACTGTACACTTGTGTCTAATTACTGACGGTAGCAAGCTGTGTGTGTATTTTCTGGGATCGATGGTGGTGTCTAACACTTCTGTTACACCTCATTCAAAACTAGGTCAGATAACCAGCATGAGACGTTTCTTGGTGCGCGAGTCTTCACACCCTTAAAATGTGTGAAGCTGACCTAGGTCACTACTGTACTGTACTTTATATGGTCTGAACAGTGCCTGTTGCCCTGTACAAGGGACATGACAAGGTGTACACACAGTAACGATTGAATGGGAAAAGTGTGTAATAGTGTATGGTTTGCTTCACAATAGGCTACTGTATGTTTGCAACATACTTTTTACTATACTAAATATTTGGCTGAAAATGTATCTTGAATGGGGTAACACTGTTACAAAGTTGATTACATCACCTATCTTCAACATGACCTTCATTTCTTCCCCCTCTCCCTCCACCTCCCTCCCTCCACCTCCCTTCCTCCCTTCCCCCCTCCCTCCACCTCCCTCCCTTCCTCCACTCCTTTTCATCTTAACCAGAATTGGTTAGAATTTTGTCATGAACTATTGAAACTCGCATAACTAATGAATCATAAAGGCTCCATTGTTGTAAATCATAAATTGGCGAGCAGGTTCATTCCTATCATTAAACCACTATTACAATCTCTTGCCTATATACCCCACACCCCCCAAGCTTTGATCATCGTTTCCAACCTAATGTATCCTAAGCTATATTATTGACAGCTCCAAGTAAAAACTGTGTGTGTCTTGCAATGCCTCAGCATCATGCATAGTGCATACCATACTTACTGAAGTATGACACTGGAACGAAATAACCCACTTCAGTATCACATACAGTAAACATGTCAATTCAGTTATTCTGATGAAAATTGGTTATTAATTTTAAACCTTTGTTTTCGAACTGACATTTTCATCCTTTGGTGATATTTGATCAGCTTAATATGATTAAAATAGTCTTGTTCCTTACTTTTAACTTGTATTGGATGGATGCAGATTGTAATTTAGTATTTAGAATATCAGTGTATTATTTAATATAGATTATATGGACAGCATCTTGATGACAATGGGGAAAACACAGGGAATATGTAGCCTGATCCCCTGAAGAACACAGACACTTTTAAGGAGAAAGAAGTTGTGTGCTTCTGTTCAGCGATTGCAAAAGCAAAGATTGCTTTTATATCTAGTTTAATAGTTTGTGCGCTTTAACACTTCATTATATGTAAAACATTTTCAGTTGCATAGTCAGTAAAATAACTAACAAATTGTGATTTTTCTTTATAAAACTACTTATCTTATAATTAAAAGAGGTTGCTTACTGTCACAGGATCTATTTACCTGGAGGTCACCAATATTAAGAATGTACATACAGTAGTTACATAAACAGTATTCAGCATAAGAATGCAAACTGTAAACGTTATTGCTCAAAACTTCAGTTTTGCTATAGATAAGAATTTAGGTCTCATTTACAAGTATAGTTATGAAGTTTCTTTTCCAGACAGTGTTGTCTTAAGGAGTTGAGATTGAAGTCACCCATCCTATCAACTGAGTATTTACTGGGGAATAAGTTTTTCGTCAGTTTCGTATGGGGAACCTCCCCTTAGTGCTAGCACCACTGGACATTGAAGGATAATTTATGTTGTAATTTCTAGTAACCTCTCGCTAGCCTAGCAGACTAGGTTGTATTTCTTTACCCCGTGCTTTCATTTTTTGAAAAAAACAAAAAGATTTTTTATATGATTAACATACTGTAGATCATGAACCATAGGTTGATACACCTCAGAAACAATGCAAACATCAATAGAAAATCACTGAAAAAAATAGTATGGCCTCAAATGACATTCTTAACATGCATTGCAAATTAGTCAAGTTCAGTGGGTATTGGATGTCACCAATGAGTACCCTGTTGTTTGTTTGAAAGCAAAAGTTGAGTTATAATTAGAAATTTCGATATGAATTTTGAGACCTAGACTTGAATCAACATCATTTTTGAAATAAAAGAGCATGCCGTATGGGGAGTGGGTGGTGTATTTTATAGGCACTGATCACCCAATCCTTGACCGAGAGGTGTTCATCTGCCATCTGGATGCCCGAACTGTTCTGAATCTCCAGATGCTTTCAGTTTAGGTCATGTATAGTGTACACCTCCCACCACACCGCTTAGGTGTGCTTCTGGGGTGAGGGGGCCAGCGACCCCCCACCTGTCAGTACTTCCTAAGCTGCTGTGAACCACTGATTGGCCCATGTGGATTTCTCTTATAGTGCCTCACAGCCTATATTAGCTCTTGACTTATGTCAATCTTCATGGGCTATTGTTCACTCTAGCTTTTATAAAAAAAAAAAAAACTAGATTGAAGCACTCCATACTGTTCAAACATTCCATTCTCTAATGCTATAGTTACGACATATCCTCGCTGATATGTTTGCAGTTGAGAAGAGACAATGAAGTGATGCACATGATATTTACTGTAACACTACTTACTGTCCCAAGGATCTTGTCCGCTGCCGAGTGAAGTATAATGTGTTTAAAAATGATATGTGCAGTAGTATCCACAATGTACTGTACTTTATCTCCAAGCACCTGCTGCATTTCTATTAAAGTGTATTGAAACAAGTATTATTTGCATATTCATGATTGATGATCACATGATTATTTTTATTTTCTCATCTCTCTGTTTTGGTTTATGCTGCTTCTTCTTCATCATCTTCGTCATGCTCCATTTCATCTTTGCTCACCCGAGATCTTCCTGTTTCTAAATTGTATCTCTATCAGTTAATATCCAGTAACTTTCTGAACTTTGGTGATTTTCTATAATTTCTGCTCATTAATGGGAAACCAGACATTTCTTACACTGTCTGACCAAATTTGGTTTTGAAAAATAGCTTCAGTGCTATGTTACCTTGGTAATGCCAAGGATATTACATGTACGTGGATTTACTTGATCCGTTGTGACCAACGCATGGATGAGATACGGAAATACTCTGAAGAACGAGTTTTACTATGTTGTACAGTAGATTAGTATGCAGTGGTAGCTGTATATTTCTGTTGTATTGCCTTCCAACATATATGAATGTAATGTGCTTTTAAGAATGTGAAATTCACAGTGTTGGATTGATCTCTACAGTCCCTCAGTTGATGTCAATTTTTTCTGCATTTATCATAAGTACTACAGCTGGATCAAATAGCCTATGTAGATTTGTATTCCATATCTTATCAGTGTTATTTATTGAGAGAAGATAGAAACACCTACGGTCGTAAATAGCGCAAGTTTTCATAATATTGAATGAAAATGCCAGCTTGGACACTGCATATGTTGTTACCAACTCGTATCAGTAGTTGTAAAATGATTGACATTTAGGCACTTGTGACCATAAAGTAAAGTAAATTTCAAAAGCAATTGCTCTGAAGGTGACATTTTGAAACCTGTCTTTGGGTAATCATATCTTTGAAGTAGTCTGTTACATTAATTTGATGAATGAAGGCAAATTGTATACTGTACAGAACAGTATATACTTCAAAATTTCCTCTTTTCTGTGAATTGAATAATTTTGTTGTTTTTCTCTGACAGACCAATGAGGTGAGGTGAAGATCTGAGAAGCCAAACCAAAGACACTGCAACAGCCCAGATACCTCAAGACCCAGCAGACACGACTGTTTCACTTCTAGAAAGGACCTCAACCCGTTCATCTTCCGTGGTGGGCAACTTCTGTAAATCGTTTTCATTTCTGTGTAACACATGTGAAGGTATCTTGCTTGTGAGTTTTTTTGTTTGCAAAGCAGTACAGTAAATGTATCTTGAATTAATCCATTTTGACACCAGAGAAGCCTTATTAACTAGTTATGTACTGTAGTTGCCTAGTCATGTAGAAAGACGTTTTAGTATACGTCACTGTAACAAGTGCTTACCACGTTTTGTTGTGATGGGTGTTGTCAGTCGGCTCCAAAGAAGATCTTTGGCTTGCTGTTAGCATCTTTTCCTAATTAATGTTCTTCACACGATCTACTCAACTGTTCACAAAGTATGCTAGAATAACGAACAACATATTGAATATTATAAAATGGGAAGATGAGTTTCTTGTTACAAGTACAAAGTTATCTTAAGTCTTTTTTATGTTTTATTCCTGAGCACTAGATGTGTCCATTGAAACCTATAGTGCACTGGACGTCTTCTGCAGCTTTTATGTGTTTTAATGCCATGAGGATACTGTACTAATGTAAGTTCCAATAGCAAAATGTGATAGATTAATAACAGTTTCTTACCAAATTATCGAATGATATGTCTAAATTTTTTTTTTTTAATTTCCCAATTTTGTTATTAATAGGAAGTTCAGTTCCTAATCCAAATTTTTCTTAGTTTTTGTACATCAGATTGGATTCCTGAGCACTAGATGTGTCCATAGATTCCTATAGTGCACTGGACGTCATGAGTAGCTTTTTATGAGTTTTTATGCCATTTGGAATACAACAGTAATTTCCAATAGGAAAATATGTCTTTAGATTGATAAGTAAAAGTTTCTTATCAAATTAGTGAAGAATATGTCCAAAATATTTTAAAATTTCCCAATTTTGTTATTAGGAAGTTTGGTTCCTAATCCAAATTTATCTTAGTTTTTGTACATCAGATTGGATTCCTGAGCACTAG
>KN886254.1:2380-17330 GCA_000934455.1 Apostichopus parvimensis
TGAGTGAGTGAGTGAGTGAGTGAGTGAGTGAGTGAGTGAGTGAGTGAGTGAGTGAGTGAGTGAGTGAGTGAGTGAGTGAGTGAGTGAGTGAATGAGTGAGTGAGTGAGTGAGTGACTCTCTCCGCTTTCTTAATGATGCTGTTAATACGATCTTTTTCATGGCAGTACAATCTAGAATTCAACTTTTTAATCAATATATCAATATGATCTCCACATGCCAAGTGATCATTCAGCACTACCCCAAAATACTTATATGACGTAACACGACAAACTACACTTCCTTTGACAACAACAGGGGGTGGAGGATTAGTATTGCGACGAAAATCAATAATCATTTCTTTGGTCTTAGCAACATTTAATTGGAGGAAGTTAAGATCACAGTAGTTCACAAAAGACTGAATTTGACGTAAGTAAGCTTCATCACCATTAACATTGACTAAGCCAATCATGGCAGTATCGTCAACAAACTTAATGAGTGAGCACCCTTGTTCTGATGACCTGGCATCGTACGTGTAAAGTGTGAATAGGAACGGTGCTAGAACTGTTCCCTGGGGTGCCCCTGTATTTGAAAGAATAACATCGGAGAGGCACGAATAGCTGAGTTTCACCGACTGAGTTCTGTTAGTTAAATATTTCAAAATCCAGTGAATAAAACCACCGGGAACGTCCATATTCATAAGTTTACTGACTAAAATATGTGGTTGGATAGTGTTGAATGCAGACGAAAAGTCGAAAAATGTCACACGGGCAAAATGTCTTCGGCAAGAATGTTCTAAATGAGAATATATTTTTTGAAGGATCAAAAGAATGGCATCTTCACAACTTTGATCTGATTGGTATGCAAACTGGAAAGGATCTAAAAATGGAGTTACGAATGGTCTAAAACGTTCTAAAAATATACCTTCACAAACTTTCATTGGCACAGCAGTGAGGGCAACAGGACGTAAGTCATTCAAACATGATATTGCACTGGTTTTAGGTACTGGTATGATACATGATTGCTTCCATAAGTTAGGTATAACACGGGTCGTGAAAGATTGATTACAAATATGCGTTAAAATGTTCGAAAGTTGTATTGCACATTGTTTAGGACCCGCGGGGAGAGCTTGTCTGGTCCGGCAGCCTTCGATGAGTGGAGTCTTGACAAATGACGACGAACCTCCCCTTCAGTAACCGTGATGTCACAGTCAGAATTTGCGAACTGCTGTTGAAAATCGCCGTGTTCAGCTGAAAAATCCAGTCGATGGAAACGATTATAAAAGCAATTCAGTTCGTTCGCATAGTCTTCATCCACTCTGGGTAATAGCAAGATTTCGGTTTATTGTTGTATCCACTCATCAAGCGCACGCCTTCACAGACGCGCTTCATGTTGCCACCAGTAATATGCCCTTCAACTTTGTCCTTGTACGCTGCCCTCTCTTCGCGAATAATCCTTTTCTTCAATCCCTCATGATCTTCTTTACCGAAGAGCACCTTCTTCCTATTGATGACGTCCTTTACCCGTTTCGTAATCCAAGGTTTGTTGTTAGGATACACTTTAATCTGCTTTGTTGCAATTGTAAGTTCAACACAGAAATTGATGTAATCGCTTACTGTTTCCGTCAACTCACCCAAGTCCCCAGCAGCGTCTATAAAGGCATTCCAATCAGTAGCATCCAATTATTATTATTATTAATTTATGGTTTCTTGCCTATATGTGTATATGTGATCTTCCCTCTAAGAGTGTAAGTCTGGTCACTATACCCGCATGATAAACCTTTAATGTAAACCAAAAAAATAGATCTGACATATATACAACACCCACTCCCCCTCCCCACACACTAGAATTTATTGTATATTTGGTATTGTAAAACTTCTAGTAAATTTGTAACTTGACATAGTCTAAGCTTGTGCTATGACTAGATCTTCCCTTGACTAACTACAATCATGTGTTTGCGTTTCCATGCGATTCACGGACTTCTAAACGGAAAAGGCTACTCCCATTTAACAAAGCTCACCAACCCCCCCCCTCTCAAACTACTGATCCATCAATTGGCTATTTTTGCGCAATCCCCCCCCCCTAACACCCCCCCCCCCCCCCCCCCCCCCACCGTTTGTAAAGTAAAAAATAAATAGAAAATAGAAAATGCTCATTCAAGGATTCAAGGAATATACACATCAAAAGCTCAAGTATGTAGGGTAATATGCAGATAGACATAAACCGAAGTGGTCCCGTTGACGAAAACTCGGAAACGTTCGATTATTTTCATAAAACGTAGAGTAGCATAGACACGGGCTTGAAAGTAAAAACTGACAACAAAAAACTGTAAAGAACTGCGGCTTCACTTTGTCTAAATATTTTTTCTCATATTCCTTATCATCCGTTCTCTCCCGTCCTCTTTAGTACACTAAATGTATTACCTACTAAACACTATGAAGGAATCAAGGATATATTCCATATTTATTATTGCTGGTGGCAAATGGAAACACTAATGGTGAATTGCACCCATGTATTCTGTACTTCAACATTTGTTACAAGTAACATTACGAGTAGTATTAACATTATAAGAAAACGTAATAAGTAACTATTTCCCTGAACTAAGCATAATACACCTGCTACATTATGGCAACGTCTTTCAATTTAAATGACCGAAAAATATATATTACCGTATGAAAGGTTACAAGCGTGGTTTATTTCTTTTACTTTTCTCGTCTTGAATTTGAAATAAGCCTTCAATTCGATTTTCATTCTTTCTATAGGGGACAGTGGAACGAGCATCAGTGTTGTGAAGAGGTACCTAATATGGAACTCAAATCAAATACAGCCAACGTCTGGAAATGCCTTTACTGTGAAATACTTCAAGCCTCATCAAGACTCTGAAAAAATAAATGTTAACGAGGGTTACACTGGGTTTACACTTTACAGGAGAAACGGAGAAGATGTAATAGAAAACACTGGTATCTTCCACTATGTCAAAACTGCGGACGCTCAAGCAAACAGGGGTAGATGCCAAGGTGGATCTCTCCATGCAGGCGCCTATTACCACATATATGGGAACTGTCCCGAGAGAGATAATCAATTGGTAGCATCTGGACACTGCCATTTGCGAGGAGGGAGATTGGGCTTTAACTCGTTTACCTTTAACAGAATCCAGAGCTATACAGATAGCAGTTATTATGACAGGAATCATAACAATAGGGACATGAACAGCATCGAAATGTCTTATTTTCAAACATGCTTTAATGACTGGAAAAATGCTAGGTATAGTCTAACTTATCGGTGTACAGTATCGGGTTCATTTGAAGTAGTTACTGTCGATCGAGCGGAGCGAAATACAAATACGAATAATGAAAATTTGTCTACGTGCCTAAGCTGTGAAGAAGACTGCAATCCGGGGAGTTCCTACCAGATTATAAGTTCGGTCATTCTCGTCATTACTTCATCTATCATAGCATCAACAATATAAGAAATCCTCAATCAGGGAACAATGTTCCAAAGATTTATCATAAAGTCAAACTGAATGTCGAGGTCTCCTTAAAAATGAACTTGAAGAGATAAGTAAGTTAAAAGAGATTTATCAGTATCGTATATTCATACTGATATCCGGCTTGTTGGAAACATACGGTACATCCTCTGCATTATAACATTTAAAATACGTTAGTGGGAGCAGTTACAACATGTCTATTCAAAACTCACTCTTTGCATAGTACATATTATTGATGTCAAATTGTGTTCCATTTAAAACAAATAACATATGTCCAATGAAAGGAGCTTTAATACTTTGTTCGTTAATGACAAAGACTTACACAACACGGGTTGGTTCTAATATGGACATGATAGTAGCGTAGTGACTGTTTACATATGGAAGGCTTGATTACGCCGTGACGGTATTATGAATTATTAAAATTGCTTTTGTGCATGTCTATGTAGCGATTTTCAAAACTGAAAACTTGTTTGATAAAGAAAACGAATGACGTTAATTCAGCCTTTGTTTGTAATGATACTCAGAAGACTTTCTTTACTTATTGATGTATTTCGAACAAATGCATGATTGATGTTTAGCTATATTTCCATATGCACAGTTGCATATTTTTCACTTCATTTGGTTATTTAACCACTTTTTGTATATTCAATGTTATCATATGTAAAATAGTGCCATTAATAACCCTTTACAAATTCGTTAATTAAATTCTTCTTACCGGAGATCAAAAACGGGTTAGAGGGTTAGAGGATAGGTTAAACCAGGGGTTAGCAAGGTTAGCTTACTTTACATTAAGAATTATATTGCGATTATTTAAACTTACTTATGAATAAACTGTCTATAAAATCACAGACCTTACTATTATCATAAACAAAATTGAATTTAGATATTTATTATTTTTATGACATAGGCCAAATTAAAGAACTTATGTGGATAATTTCTTGAAACGAAAATTTCACGGCAATCACTTTGTTTCTTTTATGGTTCCTTGTCGAAAGTAAAAGGCAGATTTGCGTTAGTGATGCCGTGTATGTGTGGGCGTTCGTGGATGTGTTTTACATTCAGACTGATTGGCACCATATGGAGTCAAATATCGATATTGTTTCCTTAGAGTTCATAGGTCATTTGAGGTCAAATTCGGTCAAAATGTAACACTTTTGTAAACACGATAACTCTTACTTTGGGCTTTGGTAAGCCTTTTCGAATACAAGATCCATGTGTTTGCGAATGTCACAGGTCATTGCAGATCACGAGACTAGATTACCAATGTGAGTAGTGACGCACTGTAAGTCTGCCATTTGTTAAAAGCTTAAAAGATTGTAGGGGAAATAAATCGTAAAACACATTTCTTCAGGAAGAGCTCTCAGGTTGCTTTGATTAACTAACCTGAAAGATTCAATGCACATGAATACCTTTGTACATGTGACAAACTGTATACAGTGTTGACGAAAGTAACTACACGATAATGTTATGTCAGTTAATCGTTTTTTTTTCTTGGTTTAGCAGTGTATATGTAGACTTATGCAAGCCACGCAACGCGTCAAAATACTTCATATGACCTTTGACCGACACGACCAACAATACGACTTATGTACACGATTCAATATGGCAAATCTATGTACCATGTCTGAGAATTATTCACGATTTCTACCATGAGATATCATATTAACAAGGTTTCCACAATTCGACCCCTGGTGACTCCAAAAGACACGTGACTCTTTGCACTTAATGTGTCACAACTACGTACTTAATATGAGATTGGTCCAAACGTTTCTACTTGAGATACTGTGTTAACAATTTCTTTCACAATTTGACCCCTGGTGACCCCAAATATACGTTGACCTCCCCAAACCAATAGGCTTCTTCTACTTAATGTGATACTAGTACACACCAAATATAAGATTGGTTCAAGCTTCTCTTCTTGAGAATTAAAAATAAATATACAGGTTTATTGCTTTATCTTTGCTACACATTTAACATGGGAGTGCGTAAAAGCTGACCATTTGTTACGATAAAGGAGCACTTTTGGTTAGAAATTAGGCATAATGTAATTACAACTGCTCCTTAGTGAGAAATATAACAAAAAATGTTTTAAAGAGCCTTCTTCATTTAAAAAAAAAACAGTCAAGTCCTTGATATTGTGGTACAGAATGCAATTCACAAAAAATACATTTTACCGAAAAGTTTTCAGGCCGATTTGTTTATTTGCCTCCTCAAATCAATCAAAGACATATGTCCCACTGTCTCTCGACGTTTATGTCTGCCCCCAGTCGCGCCCTTCACCATTAAGCCTCCGACTAAATTGTGTTGATGCTCTTTAAAAAAAGACAGCATGAAAACATGAACACTAAACAACTTGATCTAACTTGACCCCCGGTCCACAACAAGACTAGTACTGTAACCATTTTATCATAACGGTGTTACGTCAAGAGACGTATCATGAGTCCCTTCGACAGGGAAGAGATATTCATATAATCTTAATCAAATGTCGAGGCACAATACCCTACACTGGACTAAGAACATATACACATGATCTTTGTCGAACGGCCAAGTTGTGTTGATTCTCGGGTTTTTAGTAACCCAATTATCGACATTACCCTGCTACCAAATATCCATAAGAAATGTTCTTGTTTAAATCAATGGGTTATGCGCACGAACATGCCTTCTTTCGTTCATGAAGATTTTTTTCGTCGGGATATACCCTTACAATTAAGGCAAACTGTTATAAGAATCAGTTTCAATAAGGTTGGTACGGCAATGCATATATAATACCATTCCGAATAAATAACAAGAAAAATGAAGAGCGTTAAAGCCCATCCATCTTTCTCTGCGCACGAAGACTCACCATAGTTTATTGTATTGCTTACCTCTTTATTGCTTGTTGCTCTCAGATATTCTGTATTATTGTCACTCCGTAAACGTCTATGTTCATTTCACTTGTGTATATTTTTCAATTGAACTCAAGCCTCATTACTGAAGAAGGTTCCATGGGGACCGAAAATTCAATACATACTTTAAAATAATCGGTATTCCTACTTTGTCAGCTATGAGTACTTTCTCACTTTGTTTGGACATAACAGACGTTTAATACATTTTTAAAGATAAGCACACCAGAAAAATTCAATTTCACGACCGGTTTCGTACCTCACGGACTCATCAGGCGAAGGCAGGAATCGAAATCGGACATTAATTTGACATGTCTAAGTCCGTACCACTGAGCCACAGTGACTCATCCGGTGGAATACGTATTGTAGCTTTTTTATAACTGTCAATGAGAGCGTATGGTACACGTTCTACCATTTTAAAGAGTGCACACTGGTGAATTGGAATCTGACAGTGTACACATAATTAACAAGTCAGAAATATCCCCAATCATTTATTTCGTGTTAACTTTATTAGTTCCTTAAACAACTTCAAATCAATCGTAGAAGGCTCCTGCGATCAAAGAGAGGGTTGGCGTTTCAATGGGTTTTCAGGTAAGAAACTTGTTGAGTGTTGAATAAAGAAGAAACCCCTTCTGTTTTGGTGGCTGTAAAATGTCCCCACGGAGTGATGAAATTACAATAGTCATAAGACCAATCTTTTGATGAGATTATCATCTACCTGAATTGATTGATCTCCTGTTATTTCTGTTACCTCCTTACTAGATTTTACCTATAAAGGGCAAACGTGGTTTCAACCAAACTAATCTTACACTACACATACTTTTGTAGAAAGTAAATCTGCCATTTATATAATTTAATGCAATTGCACACAACACGGACATTTTGCTACATGCGTGAGTGCGGGGTGATTTTTTGGAGGATTGTCTTAGCGATCACTACTAGCACCGATGGTCTGCCCTTAATACGGACTTTCAACACTATTTCCCATGGTTTCTGTTTCAGACTTTACGTTGTTAGACCTGAAGGCTCTTCGTTTTCCTTTCACATGACGTCCGATTATCATTACAGCATGTGTGACCAATCATTATTCACTGTACTTACAATTAACGTGTTATGAAACAGCAACTGGGCTGTGCTGTATAGTCACGAACCTATAACTTCAAATCGAAACTTAATAGGAGGAGAGACATTTTCGTGCAGAAATATTTATACCCTGTCCGATCCCGCGATGGGATCATTCCGGAGGATTTGGCTGATAGTCAGAGGGGAAACAATCTGCTATAAATTTAAAAGAATGTTTTTATTTGGTGGTGGAAACAGATATTCAAGATGGAAGTTCCTGTTGAGTTGCTTGAATGTTCACTTAAACTTGGTTTGAACAGCCATACCACTAAATGAAAATGAACAGACTAGATTGGGAAGGGGGGGGGGGGTGGTTGGGCTAGCTGCTAGCGAGAGTGCTTTTATAGAAGTAAATGAGGAGAACTGAGGTTTGTTAGGAAAGTTGGTAATAGTATAGCTTAGAAGGAGGGTTTTAATATAGAGGATTTTAGTTTAGTGTTTATTTTAGAGTTTGCTATTAAGGTATTTTTTAGAAAAGTAATTACTTGGTACAGATTGCAGATTTTAAGGCAAGCGAGTGACGGTGAAATAAAAACTGCCAGCAATTAGCTACGTTGTTGTCGCAGTGAAGTTTAGAGGAATACATGTATTTTATGGTTAAACTTGACCCGGAGAAAATTTGCTTAAACAGTGTTATGATGGGTAATATTAAAAAGGGATAGAGCAGTACAAATTGTTTTTAAGGCGTGTATTTGGGTAACTGCGTGCTACTACTTAAAATTAATAGGGTTGATTTAAACATGCCACCTGTTGCACAAATTCTCCAAGTGGATAATGGCTTTATGGATATATTTTACTGTAAGTGTCGGGGTTTAGCTAGTGTTTTAGATGGCGGGGTCGTCTGCATATAGGCTGAAATTGCTATAGTTATAGAGGGAATATGAAGGTCATTGACAAGTATTGAATAGAGTAGAAAGCTACGAGCTGCACCTGTAGGGTTCCGACATGAAGGTGGATGGGGTAACAGGAATAATTTTGATAAAAGATCCTAAGTTTACGGTTACTAGAGAAAGAGGAAAGAAATGGAGTCATGTTTGCGATTAGTTTTAAGTTTAACAGTTAATAACGAATTCCATTGTGCCAAGCCTTATTTAATGCTTTTATTCTGCAACTAAGAACAGGGCAGAAGTGTAGTGCTCTCAAACCAATTTGGATTTGTTCGGACAAGAGATTAAAGTGGTTCTGTGTCTACGGACACGGTGATGGTTCAAGTATGTTCTTTATTTCAAGATAATTATTGACACGATAATCAATTATTATTTCAAAGATCTTATCAAGTTATGGGAGACGATTGATTGGGCGGTATTTAGTCGGGTTTGTAAGATCTTTATTTGCTTTGGATATAAAAATTACTTCCAAGGGGTGAGAAACGAACAGTGAACGAAGCGGAGAAGTTTATGAAACAGGCATTTATATTATTGCCGATATAGTTCTTTGGACTATTTTTGAGCAACAGGTAGTTCAGTTCAGTTCAGTTAATATATTTCGCATATACATAGACATACAAAACAGTGCAGTAATGGTATATACAGGATACTAGAAAAAACATAAAATGTTTATCAAAGCTAGTAACCCTAACGAGCAAGAAAGAAAATAACAGAACAAAATAGGAAAGAAAAACAAAATGTACAAAACAAACTTGACAATAATATCAATTACGGTACTTGGAAGTTAGATAACTCTTTAGTTTATACTTAAATGAAGCAAATGATTTCGAATGTCTAATATCAGTTGGGAGATTATTCCATATTTTATAACAGTAATTGTTTAGCAGAAACTGTCCATGTTTACAGCGGTGTCTAGTGACAGAGAATAGTACAATTGTTCTCGTGACGTTTGGGATATCTGACCCAAATCTTGGGTGTACAATATTTCGAATGACACGAGGCAGTGCATTGTTTACGTATTTGTAAGCAAAAGTACACATTTTGAAAATATGAACATCGTTGACTTTGAGGACACCAAGAGTACTGTGCAGAGTATTAGTAGGAAATCGTCAGTGGTTGAACGTGATCGTTTTTAGAATTCTATTTTGTAGAACTTGTAAAGGCTTTAGAACGGAAGTATTGATCATACAATACGTTTCCACATCGTAGGATATTCTAGAGTAGACTAGTGCATAGCAAATCTGGAGAGCGACGGTAAGTGGCAGTTAACATCTAAGGCGATAGAAAATGCCTGTGTAGGGGATCCTGTCAAAGCAAGGAGAGGAGGTATTTTTCTATGGGCAGTTTTCCAGTCCTGTAGGATATGGGGCTACTTAGGGTGCAGTCAAAGTTGAGAGTATCAGAAGGGTTTGGGATGAATTTGCGGTTTGAGATGATGCTGTGATTGATCTAATGTTTAAACTTATCGTCAAGGTGGTTGCGCTCGTGAGGTTTGAAGGTATGATTGAAATGGATTTTTAGAAGTTTAATTTTGGTCTTTAATATTAATATGGATCTTGCCGATTTTGTTCCCTAAGTTTGGGCTAGCATCAAGATTGGTGATTCTCTAGATATTTTTCCAGAAGATCCTGGTGTTCTCATCGGTGATATGGTTACATTTATTTCGATTTTTTTATTTCTATCAGCGGTGATATGCCTATTAATTTTATTTTTAGTCCTATCGATGTGTGTTTTAGTATGTGAGTCATGAGTACGCATATGAAATCTGCTGAGCGTACTCTTTGCTTGATAAGATAAAGAAGTTATTTGGTTAATTTCGACAGCTCAGATTTAGGAATTGTAAAAGAGGAGTGTTTGTGGAAGGTTTTAACAAATTATTTTGTAATTTAATCGGTGTACCTGTCAATGTAATCTAAGGGTTTCTCTTTGGGAGGAGTTATGTTCCCAAGATTACTAATAAGATCGTCTTTAATATTATGGATAGAGTGGATTTTGGAGCCATGTGATCAGAGCAAACAATGATATCAAGGTGTTTTTTTGAAAATCTGATAGTCTAGGGTATGTACATATGTGTTATCATCTAGTTTTGTCTCATTCAGAGAAATGATATCAGGGGTGTGCTGGTAAAGATTTTTGATTACCATGACTTGAAACTGACATTTCGTGGAACTGATTGCGTTTACATAATTGTAAATCAGTACATTCAAAATGGAATCACCGACTCTCTCTTACCACAAGAGGTGACTTGCGATAACATAAACATAACATTTTAATAGGTCTTCTCTTTCTTGATTCAGTACGGTAGGTCTTTGATGGCCAAGAATTACCCAAAGAAAACAAGAGGGAGTGGGGGGGGGGGGGGGTATTGGACATGATTTTTATACGGTGAGAAAGACGTAATGAGTTATTGACATATGAGTCGGTAGAGACAACAATAGTGCACCATGTCTGTTTTGATTTGGCAGCTTTCAGTTTGGTCATTCTGCTTTCATATGATATGTCCCTTTAGTAGACAAATGTAGCAATATATTTAACAGTTGTAAAACTATCAATTAACCTTATTAGATCGCATTCTTCTAGTTGGTGCTATATATACTACCGAACAAATAGTAATGATATTTACAAAGGAATATCTTCAAACAATGCATACAATATTTCATGTTCTATAAAATGGAAAGATTAAAGTATTGTTGGAAAATCATAAATGAGATACTTTTTACTTCTTAATGTTCGTTTTGATTAATCTCAAAGAATGTGACCCAAATATAACAAGTAGACTATAAAGTAATTTGCATAATCTACGTTGAACGGCTGTAAAGTAAACAAGGTTGTTCTTAATGAAAATCTTCTTTCTTAATCATTACTCATTTTCTAACATGTTTCATTAATTTTCTATCCGATGAACATATGAATTGTTACCTATATGTAATTTAAATGTAACGTACATATAATAGGTCTTGGTCAAATATTCTACGTGATTATGTGTGCGGTGTAACTTCTTTTTTTCATCAAATACAGTACATCAGGAAGCTACATTGTTGGCTCGTTCATTTTTAATTACAATTATAAAAAGCAAATGTTTCAGAAAGTGTAGTTCTTTTAAAACAGATTGTCTTCAGTTGCCTTGGAGCTCTCACACTTTCTAGCAGGTGCATATGGTATATCTTAATTGCACGTACAATGGTTATTAGTTGTTCAAACTTATGAGCATAAGAACGTTGATCCCAAATATGATTACGAAAGAGGCAAATACTACAAATTTCTTGAAATTTGAAGTACTTCCGTCTCCCACCACATCGGTTTCAGGAATGTTTGAGCCATTTAGAAAACCTTCAGCACTTTGGTTGGTAGGATTTGCGCTTTGGGTTTCCGATACGGTGTCTCCGCCGGAATTTGCCTCTTGTAAGTTCGTACTATCAGGTATTCGTTCATACCTTTCTCTCCTCACCCTGTTGAGCCAGGAGAACATCTTATTGAGCCAGGAGTACATCTTCTTGAAGATTAAGCAGCAACAAATCTTCAACTCAGTGTCAATGTTACTCACATCTGCTTTGCCCATATTTATTACAGAAAAAAACGTTACCACAGCTACTGCAATAGTTAAAATCGCAATGGATTGACCTGAAAAAGTCATAGAAAAATACATACACAATATTTAAGGTTAAACATGTGCTTTATGCACATCTGTTTATATATTATATCTTCTCGTTTTTCTTGACATACACACTGAATCAACCATTTTCTTATCTAGTAGGAATATTTTTGAGACACCAAAATGTATATATCGAAAAAAAAATGACAATCCAAAATATGTCTAAAAAGCAGAGGCAAATATCAGAGAAACACCGGCAAAATTATATCTTGACAAACGAAACAAGAAAAACACTTTCAATGACAACAAAGGGTTATCTTAAAATATATCCTTGAAGGGCGCCATGGTTTCGATATTTTGTTATTTGGTTTTCGAGTAATGACCAAAATGCAATTTTACCTATGTTGTCTGAAGTTAATCACGTCACAGACACGCAACAGTCAAGTCCCTATGGTCTTAGGGTTTAAGAGGACTTCGTGATATAATTTGTGTTCACAACACATTAACTAACATAACTTATTTTACCCTATACCTCCGCACGGGTAAGCACACTCTGCGTGTTACCACTTGTTACACCCAATACTGCGCATTAATTCATCAAGTTTCAGGTCAGTGCTACCAACGATGAAAGGTGGGAAGAATTGCAGATATTTTATTTTATCAGTTGATGAACGAGCACAATGTCTCAACCCCAATATACACACTTGATTAAAGAGTAGTCATTTTATTGAAGCCATATATTATGTTAAATTGTATGTTAAAATCCAGCGTTGTATGATAGATTCCGGAGTGGTCAAGTGCTATTTCACAGAAGTAATGGCTTGATCCCAAAGTTGCTTCAAACATTAGCATTTTACGTGTAACTTGAGCAATATTAAACTTTTTTGGAAATGCGTTATTATATTTTGTAGATGTATATTTCTGATATAAATACCCTTATATATAATATACTAATATAAAGGTGGAACCGTTAACAGTGCATTGGGGGACTGTACTTACCCACTTTAGAGAAAGCAGTATCAGGAAGTACTTGGTATAGTGTCCCAAGTTGAATGATTAAAGCCAGAAGGCACATCATACCAAACGCTGGTCCGTTGCTGTCTCCTCTTGGAAAGCAGATAGTAAACCCACTCAACAATGATATAAATATGTTTGGTATCACAAAGGTGTACATGCCGAATTTTGTGTCAAGTCTTTCCAAAGTGGCGATGTACCGAACATATGATTGGTTTTGAAGGTATTGGTGGCATCTGTAGAGGGAGTCATTACCTCCAAGACCAGTAAATGTTAAACGCCAAGTAAGATGCTCAATTTCACATGAACAATCTTGCCCAAAATTTGTAGTCTTTGCTGCATAGTTAAAGTGTGAAAGACCAAAATAAGTCCGATGCTTCAAAGAAACTTGTTTAATTCCAGGGAAACATTTAAAAAAAAAGGTATAGGAAAAGGTAAAGAATAGGAATTGGAATTGGAAAAGGAATAGGGATAGGGATGGGGATTAGGGATAGGGAAAGGGATAGGGATAAGAATAGGAATAGGAATAGGAATAGGAATAGGAATAGGAATAGGAATAGGAATAGGGAGAGGGAGAGGGAGAGGGAGAGGGACAGGGACAGGGACAGGGACAGGGGAACAGGGGAAGGGGAAGGGGGAGGGGAAGGGGAATAGAGAAATAATAAGAAGAAGTATCACCAAGTATCCTTTTAACTTTGACGTTTTACAACGTTGTGAGCCAAATTGCTACAATGCTGAACTACACATTATGTTTGTGTAACCACATTAATCCCCTACTTCTCAGTTAGTGCGTACTAAAACGATTATGATTTGAGTTATTGGACAAAACAAATTTAAAAAAAATTGGAACGTTTTATCTCAACGACGGAAAAGGATGTTACGAGACAAGTTTTACAGATGTGTTTTCTAGTAATAAGATCCTTCAGTGCTGATATTGATATATGTATCAATATTCTTCCACACGAAGCAAAATAAAAATAACAGTTCCAAATGAAACAAAACTAATTGTACTCAATAAGGCAAAAGCAAAATCAGAAAACGATATTTTTGATTTGAAAATTATGCAACCGTATCTCATTTTAGTCAAGTAGAAATCAATTTTTATGTATTGTTTACAATAAAATTGCTTTTTCTGTGTTCATTACGCTTGTATCGATAGTTCAATATTTACCTCATTGTCCTGGTGCAGCCAAGTTGTAAACGTAACGTCACAAGTGTGTTTGTCTTTTGGGAAGTTCTCCACGTTTATCGAGCAAAACGTTCTCGTTGACGCTATGGTAACCCACTTTACTTTACCAGTGTTACGAACTTTTACAATATCGGTCTCCGTTTGGAAACTTACATCGCTATGTTTTGATAGTCTGAGAACAAACAACAACAAGAGGCAACACATGAATGAAAAAAATATAAGCATCCAAGAAATGACTCTTTGGAAGCAAAATAAGTCGATTTGATAAAGTGGACTGTGTATTTGTTCATTCCTGCTAAGTAACTTTTTATCGTTTTGGTGACATAGTAATTGTCTGTTGGCATTGGGAGAAAGTACACGAATTGTACTTGTTTCAATTATGCTTGGGTTTGAGGATTTAACAAGTTCGAAAAAAAAACGAAAAAGAGACGGTGGGAAAAAGTTTACGGATTATGATTTGTGGTCAGCGAGTATTTGATATCCTCCGAGGGTAATTCGAAGAGAATAGAGGCAGAAGTATAAGTTAATTTTGATGAAAGAGTTTGGGTCAAGCCTCAAAGGATGACAGTGAAGAATTATGTTTGACCTACCATATTCTTTACAATTGGATAGACACCGGGTGATATAAACCTTCCCAATCCCTTGATATATGTTTGACCAATTATTAAACGTATGTCGCATGTTATTGAAACAGTCATTGAATTAATAAAAACCAACACGCAAATGGTCTCTTACCTTTCATACAAAATCAATTCCGGTCGCCATATTTCAGTGAGGGGAAGTTCTATGTAGTCTAAATC
>KN886254.1:27652-49730 GCA_000934455.1 Apostichopus parvimensis
TATATATATAAGATTCCTTAAAAACAGAACAGCAGAGGCCGAACAAATGTATAACAGCTATTAAAATAGATTGAATTTAGTTCTGAAATCCTGTTAAAAATAATGCTTTTCAAAACTTAAAATAATTTGAAAGAAACATGGAAGGTTTTGAACAGTATCATAAATAAAAACAATCAATTAAAAGTAATTATCCTGACTCTTTTGTAGATACAAATTTGGAAGTTAAAGGGGATGATATTGTTGATGGATTTAATCATTTCTTTACAAACATTGGACCAAATTTAGCAACTAATTTTCCTGAACAAACTGGTCTATTCTTGACTATCTTGCCAATCGTAATCTTAAATCTATTTTTTAGCAGATACTGATATTAATGAAGTACTTCAAATTGTTACGAATGGTTGTCAAAACTGGTGATAAAAATGCATTTAATAACCACAGGCTAATGTCATTGCTCCATCAGTTTTCTAAGGTTCTTGAAAAACTTTTTGAAAAACGGTTAGATGTTTTCATCACTAAAAATAACATTCTTGCAGAGAGCCACAACGGTTTTAGGACTGGCAGGTCTTCATCTATGGCTATACTACATTTGGTTGAAGAAATAACATCATCTCTGGACAATAACAAATCAATCGTGGGGGTATTCATAGATCTATAAAAGGCTGTTGATACAATAGATCACCACATTTTACTCAAGAAACTGGATCATTATGGCTTCCGTGGTGTAGGCCATGACTGGCTCTCAAGTTATTTCTCTAATAGAAAATAATATGTCCAAATAAAGAATTCCGGTTTACTTGATGTCTCATGCGGGGTACCCCAGGGATTAATCATTGGACCCAAGTTGTTTATTCTCTACTTAATTGATATTTGTAGTGCTTCAAATATTTTGTATTTTGTATTATTTGCAGAAGACCCAAATATATTCTGTTGTCATGAAGATATCAATGTTTTATGTAATCTGGTGAGCAAGAACTTCATAATTTAAGTGAATGGTTTGCATTAAATAAATTATCTATCAACGTAAACAAAACAAAGTTTATGGTATTCTCAAACCGTAGAGAGGAAAATAACTTAAACATCTCCATGAATGATTCCGATATAGAAAGAGTGTACAGTGCAACGTTTCTTGGTGTATTTATAGACCATAAACTTACTTGGAATGATCATGTTACTCATATTTCAAAGAAACTCTCTAAAAGTATTGCAGTTATTCATAAAGCTTACCACGTGTTAAATACCAATGCCCTATATTCTTTAAATTGTGCTATATTTCTCCTCTACCTGAACTATTGCGTTGAAGCATGGGGAAATACATAGAAAATTAACATTTCCCCCTTATTTTGAAACATAAGAGGGTTATTCGTATCGTTTGTCATGCTCAATTTCTGGACCATATCTCTGAGCTTTTTTTTTTCAAATTAAGATCATTAAAGTTACATCATATGATATATTTCAGTACGGGTGTTTTTATGTCCAAAGTCTTTCACATGGTTTTAACTTCAACTCTACAAATTATTTTCCTTAGTTTCGAATAAACGATTTAAATATAATTTCTATGTAAATTATGCGAGGACAAGAAAAAAACAGTTTTTCATCTCCATATCTGGGGTTAAACTCTGGAACTCATCAGATATTATAATTAAGTCAGCCTCAACCTTGAACTCTTTTAAAAATAGATAAAAAAAAATATTGTCAACTTGCCAAAACTAATTTCTTACTTCCAGTTTATACTGTATTGATTTGCGACAAATTAATTTTCTTATTTTCTTTTCTTTTCTTGTTTTATATTTTTTAACGTTTGTTTTGGAGTTTTTTTTTCCTTTCACCACTTTTTTCACAAATTAAAATATTTGTTATTCTTCGAAATGCTAGACAATCGTTGGAATCTGAAAGCTACTATATAATAAACGATTTAACTAAAATGAATTTAAAGGAAAAGAGAAGATGGACAGTGAAGGTGAATGAGATGTTCCACCAAGGGATCATATTACGTTTTAGCGGAGAATGTAAAACCTTTTGAATTTGAATAGTAGAAGCCTCTTCCACCCACGGTTCGGCTCAAAATTTACCGAGGTTCTTCTCTTAGTTTCGATTAAAGTGTTAACTGTTTCCTGTTTGTTTGCTCTTGCTCTTGAACCTTTTCAGTCGCCACCAATGTGCCCCTTTTTTGCGCCACAATATGGTATAGTACTTTTTTAACCGTTTCCTTCGTTGCTTCGCTTTTCCTACAAGTTGAATTGATTCTTTATTCATTCACTTTTTACCCTCCGTTTGAACTTTTCAACAGATACTCCGTGTTTTCGTATTTTTCATCTTGCGTGTTTTATAATTTTGAGACCTACAAACTTACTACAGACATTGTTTCTACCATTCAATGGCCAACGATTTAAAGTTGATCACTTTTAATGTAAGAGGGCTCAGGCAAGCAAGAAAACGGAGACAACTATTTACATATACCTCCACAGACGCAAATCGGACCTAATTCTCTTACAAGAAACACACATCTGTCTTACTGATGAGAAATACTTGGAAATGGACTTGGGTGGAACTAATCTATTCTCGCATGAGACTACTGTAAGTCGTAGAGTTTGTATTTCTTATTAGTCCTAGTTTAACTTTTAATATTATTAAGCAGGAACGTAGTCCATTCGGTAGATTTATAATAGCAGGTATTCAAGTTCATAATCGTATTTTTACGCTTGCATGCATTTATGCCCTTAATACTGTCAATCACAGCTTTTTGACGGAAGCGTCCATTATCTTAAGTAGGTTTCAGGGTGATAACATTATATTTGTGGGGGATTTAAACTTAGTTCCCAACTTGGAGCTCGACAAAAAAGAGGAAAACCCTAGAACCAATTTTAAAGCAAGAGAAAAGTGTTTCTATTTCATGGCCAGCCATGATCTTGTTGATATTTGGAGAGAAAAAAAACCACCTCTTACAAATTTCTCTTGGAGTTCCAATGTCACTCGCGGTATTCATTGCAGGCTTGATTATTTCCTAGTTTATACACATACTTGTCATGCACTAACTAACGTGATCTTCTCTCCCGGTATTCAATGAGACCATTCTTTTATTTGTCTCACTTTTGCAACTGGTTATTTAAGTAGAGGTCCGCGATATTGGAAACTAAACAGTTCTCTACTATATCTCCCTTATCGACGATCTTATATAGAGTGAATTTTCTAACAATATGGGTAACGACGCTTCGGAACGTTGGGAATTGTTGAAATTTAAAATTCGTTCAGCCAGTAGTAATCATTCTAAGCTGAGGGCCAAAGACCTTAGCAGCAAATAAAAAGAGCTCATGGATAGAACTGCTGTTCTTGAGCAACAGCTGTATACAGCAGAGTCTTCGGAAGTTCGTTCTCATCTTAAAATTTCTCTTAGTGAACTCATTTATTATTACAATTACAAGCACCAGGGTACGATAATTAGATTGCGGGCAAGATCGGTGGAAGAAGGGGGAAAATAGAAAATATTTTGAATATTTAGAAAATAGAAACAAATCCCTAAATTCTATTCATAAACTTCAAAACGGTGATGGTTAACTCCTATCTGATAAGAATGATATCCTACTCGAGACTAAAAATGATGAAAAGACCCTATATAGTTACAGTGAATGCTTTCTTATACTTTTTTAATGAACTCTCTATTCAGCAGGCACCAGTTGAGGAGCTGGCAGCTGTCGACGGCCAACTCTCTTTGGATGAATGCCCTCAAGCCATTAGCTCTATGAATAATGATAAAGCTCCCGGAAGTGATTGCTTTTCCGCTAATTTTTCTAAAACTGTTTTGGCATTTAATAGGACACATAGTGAAAGACTACCTAAAACCAGGTTTCGAAAAAGGCAAGCTTCGTGCTGAACAAACTAGAGGCGTAGTAACATTGTTCTTAAAAACTTTCAAAGATTTTACTTCTTTAAACATGTATTGCTCAATCACCCTTTTAAACACCGACTATTACATCGGTGCTAAAGCGATTGCCTCTAGATTAATACTGGTTTCCTTCAACAAAAATTTGGAGGAGAAAATATCAGATTTGTTCTAGATCTTTTAGGTTATATTTCTCACCATAATACCCCTGTTTTTTCATTTCTAGTTGAATTTGATTTTTCTTTTGATAATCTGGAATGAAACTTTATTGACAGCACACTCTCCTACTTCCAGTTTAACGGTATCTATAACAAGTGAATTAAAGTCTTATATAATAATATTACTGCTTGTATTTGCAATAATGGGCACTCTACAGGTTTCTTCCCTGTTCAAAGAGGGTTCAGGCAAGGCTGCCCCCTAAGTTTGTACTTGTTTATTCTAGTTGCTGAGATATTAGCTTTTTAGGATTCAGAATAATAATATCATTAAAAGTACCACTATTAACAACAGGTAGTAACAATTATGATATATGCCGACGATACTACGTTTTCCCTTGATGGTAGCTAAGAATCTATTGACGAGACTCTGCGTATCCTTCAACAGACTGAAACTTGCGTCCGGTCTACAAATTAATGCGATGGAAATGACTTGTTTCGCTTGAACTACGTGCCTAAGCTCTCCAGACTTAAAACTTGCTTAATGTATGGTCGCATAGGGCTCGTTATGTTATTGGCAAGACTTTTGCTCTTTCCCAAATAGTATTTCTCTTTCTAGTTTTGCCAAATCCTCCTAGAGAGTTTATTAGGGACCTAGAAAAAGGCATCTTGGACTTTATTTGGTCGGGTAATCACGAAAAAATTAAACGTTCAGTTATTATTAATTAGATTAGCGACGGATCGCTTAAGGTTACCCACGTCCATAGCTTTATAAACTGTTTAAAGTGTACATGGATTAGAATATATTGCAATGATAATAAAGGCCCATGGACGGTTTTCTTTTTCGATATTCACTTGAACTCTTACGGAAAGAATTCTAAGAACGATGTAATCAACATAAAGAAAATATTTTGTGAGGCAAATTGTTTGTTGCTGGTCCTTTTGACCTCCGAAGGAAAGGTTTGGAAACCAAATAATCTGGAACAACTCCTTCTCTCCTATTATCAACAGTACTCTTATGTATGATCATTTGTTTAATAAAATTATAAAGGTCGTAAGTGATCTTTTTGACAACGAGGGTAAGCCTCTAACGTACAATCGCTTTAAAGCTAAATTCCATTAGATTCTTTGCCATTTACTATTTATTGGGGCTTAATCAGTTGTAGCCAGAAGGAATGGAGAAGGTCCGGGTGCCAAAGAAATGAATCTTCTAATGTAAATATTGATTGGTATAACAATGTAATATGGGTCACGTCTTGAAATGATGATTCACTTTATTCATGTAAATTAATGAGAATATGTATTACTTATTCAAGAATGTTATTCTGTTCAAAGAGTCAAACAGTACATTGGGAGCGCCAGTGATTGTACACCTGTTTGGTTATGCTATAGGAACAAAAAAGTCAACAATAGGCCTACCTTTAGTTTATACCGATTTAATCCGTTGAGTGGGGCTCAAGCTTCAAGGCTGACCGTAAGAATTTACAAGAAACGTGATTCCAAAAACAACAGTTTCATGTCACACTACAAGTATACCAGGATAAGTGGTACCGCACAAAGCTAACTGGATTGGACTTCACCGTGTAAATGTCTCTTATACTGAGGAGATGTGGCGAAGTAAAGTGAAACGCAATGCGGAAAATTTGCATATAATCAACGATGTTGCAATACTGATGAAACGTGAATTACGGCAGGGATTCCCCACGTTTGCACCTTAACCTTGACGTAAACTGCATTGTAGGAAAAAAATGAAACCCGAAAATAAGTTAATTCGAACCGGGTTCAGATTTTTTCCAATGATTAATGTAACTAATTTTCAACAACCTTGCACAGAACTAACAAAATTAATAACTATAAGTAGATCTTGCATCTCAACTAGTTGAGAACTTTCAGGATTTTACGGGATAGCGACGACTAAAAATAACACAAAATAAGTTAACAGGAAAACATTGATGACACATTCGCTGTTATATAGCTAGTTCCGTTGCTAATAAATAAAAATTTGAAATTAATATTGTCTGGTTAAAAAAAAACCCAAAATGATTGAAGTCAAATATGGAAATTATGGAAAATAATGGTGCTCATTGGTTTTCACTGTTACATTTAGGACCACAATACAGGAAAAGCATAACTAATATTTATTTAATTTTCTATGAATTTAATTGGATAATACCTTACAATTAAGTCCCGTCACACACCGTTGAGGTATTGTTCAAGGTTATATATAATACGTCAAGTATAATGGACGACAGACGCCGAGAACATTATAACCTGAAAGTAATTTAACTATGCCTCAGAATGCATCATTTGATATCTGAATAAATCCGGGAAGGATCACAAGATCCTCACAAAGCAGTCGGCTTCAATGGCCATATGGAAACATCCTTCTTTATAACATGGTTCATTCGCCCCGTGCCCTTTAATAAGAGTTGAGCCCCTAACTTAAATCAGTCGGGGAAATTTTAACTTAGTCTATCACTATCGAAACATATTAAACAACAAAGTACACCCTACATGTTGTACATTGTAATATGTTTGTTATGTGAATAATTGGATGTATAAAATTGATATCTCTAAACTTGATTTTTTTTTTTTAGTAAGAAAATGTAGATTGAACGTATTTAAATCTTTGTCAGTAGGCTAAGGGTGTGCGTTAATCAGTCATTTAGTGTATACAACTCAGTTTCTTGAATAATGGTGTCGAAGACCTTCATCGTGAATAACTTACGACAGAAATGACGTCACGTCATTTCCAGTATCCGTTGGTCCGGTGCTGTACTGCATTAATGTATCTGTTGTATATAACAGTGCAACGTGGCAAGTTTGTTAATATAAAAGATAATCAGCCGCCGCGTTGATGATCAAAGTGTGTCATGTCTGATCGATGCCTGATCGGCTCTTGCAGGTTAGCAAAAAAAAAACATTTTTTTAACAAATCAGACCATTACTTTTTTGTTAAATAATGTTGTAATAATAATAGGAAGACAAGCAAAATAGATAACGAGACAAATGTTTGCGTACGCCATTTTCTGATATTTCTTTGCAAAGTCTGGGTAGAGTCAATGTAACGACGAAAAGGTGACCTCGAGTACACAAAAGAAGGCCATCTATACGAGTATTTATTCACAGTTGATTAGATGTACCAGCTCTTCGTGTGTGTTGTAGTGTTAACTTCTTGTATATGACTTAACAGAGACCGGATTTGTATTAACGTATTAAACTAAGGTTGGTATGAGTCGGTATGAGTACGATTACTAAAAAGTAAACAGAGATCAGATTTATATTTTACGAGTACAACTGCGGTATGACTGCGGTTAAGTAGAATTTTTCCTAGGTATGAGTAAGATTACAAATTCTAAACATAGATCAGACTTGTGTTATAGTACTTAAACAACATTGGTACGAGTAAAAGTAGAAATTTACCTTGGTATGAGTACGATTACGATTCATAAAAAAGAGATCACATTTGTGTTAAACTATCCTAAACAAGATTGATACGAGTAAAAGTAGGAATTTCCCTTGGTGTGAGTACGATTACAAATAATAAACAGAGATCGGATTTATGTTGCGAGTAGCTTACATGTAACTATGGTGTACTGCGAGTACAATGACGGACTCACTACAATTGTGCTGAGGAGTTATTAATCACAGACAGGAAACTTACGGAAATGTATACAGAACTAGCTAGTAAAATTGATGTTGTACTTGAATATTAAGAAAACATGTCGTAAAAGTATTATTGGGAATAGTAAAATAACTGTTGATCTTACAGACAGAAAACAATATGTAAAATAATGTTATGTAAATCACGGGTTGTAAAGAAATACATGGCATTATGTAAATATCACACAACATTCAGTAAAGGTATGCGTATGCATGCGATAACGTATTGCCGAAAATTATAGTAAAAGTCCACTTAGTAATTTAACATGAATACAAGTACTTTTTGCCAAAGCGTTAATAAATGGATGCAGAGTTAGATATTGCAACCTAACTTGTACCATTTTGTCAAGTAAAGTAATTGGTCGTTACTAAATATACTAGTAATCCACCGCCATACACGCGCAAGCTACATACAGTTAGCGACCACTCGAGCTACAGTGGCATGGAAGTTTAGTTATTATATAATTGAACGTGACAATACTGAGAAATGCTTCTAGACCCACGACTAAATTGGGTAGACGACTGATTTTGATTCGCTTGCGTTACATAGACATAACGTTAAATGTATTTATTAAGCTACATCATAGGCTAGCTGCTTTTTTTCATAGTCAACTCATATTTGTCACAGAATCACGGACAGACGGAGGATTTATACTGTTACTTAGTGTATTCTATTCGTAAGTTCAGTTACGCCTAATCATGACTTAGTGTATCCATTTAGTCCTTATTACGTAGTAGGGCTTTCCTAGGCTATACTAGGCAGTACATTTTAAAATGGCCTTGAGCATTGGCCTATCGTAACGCTGATACTTTTTTTTTTATAGAGTAAACGTATTGATGTAATGCAATTTATAATTACTGGTTTGCCATTTTAGCAGGTAACAAGTAGGCCAAGGCTGATGTGGATTGGTGATACTAATAAACCTAACTAAGGCTATAATTTGGTAGTGATGTAGCCCTTATCATAGCAGTGTATGCAATTGCAGACAGTTGGAGTGAGCATTTATTAAGCATTATATCTTACCAATGCTTCATCCTGCATACTTTGTTTAAGTACCAAAATGAAGCCCAGAGAACGATCTTACCCATTATGTATACTGTTTTTTTTTGGGGGGGGGGGGATACTGAACTTCTTTCCAAACACTTCAGTTGAAACTTTTTTACGTTTAAAATTCTTGGAACTTTTACCTTTGACATATTCATTTTTTCTCATATCAACTGAAATTTAGATCAGTCCAGCAACGTAACTAATCTTTCAGAAGAAGTACATTACAAAGATACCTTCAAAAGTATAGGTCAATATAGTGTGGCAGAAATTATGACCGAAATTTCCCCAACATTCCTGAAATATTTGTCAAAATCTTGCAAATTACCGGCAAAAGTACTGAGTATTTACATACTATACAGTCACAGACTACACTCTCCTAAAAGAAAAAACAACTCATATCTCTGCCATTTATCAACTAATTTCACCACTATTGGTATCAGCAGAAAGGAAATGTTATAGAAAATCATAAAATAACATAAAACCAAAAGACAATCCAATTCCTTGAGTTCTAGTTAACTGCTCACAGACAGAAGAGATGCCATGTTGGGACCTAATTTGCATATTTGCATACATATTGAGCTCAAATTGAATAAGAGTCATGTGATATGAAATTCTGAACTTCTCACCTGTCCGTTGATATATAAGTTCCTGTACAAACTATTCTAAATTATTCTAATATTCCAAAATACATTAAAAGAGACACCCCCATCCCAACTCTTATTAGTTTGTGTTTATAGGATGTGCTATGAAAAAAATGGGTTGATTGCATTATCATCTTATGAGTTTACAAGGGCTTACAATTTCTGAATTTTTATCACTGTGAAAATCGGAGCAAGCTAGATATATGTAAATGTGAGTGCAGCCATGCACACCTGTACTTAAGGCCTAACTTTAACTTAAGCTGTAAGCCTAGATGTATGCAGTTGGCACACCAGATGTCTCATTTTTTTCTTTTGATTGCTTAAATAATTCATTTAGTTGGTAGACACTACTATCTGTGGATATCAAGGAAACGTATGTACATATATTCAACAATAAACATATGTAAAAACAGTGTAATGCTTCATTCAACTTGTTTCAAAGATGAGAAAAACAATCCTGAAATCCACTTGTTATACCACATTCTTTTCTTAGAAGACGCAAAGGGGTAACCTATCTGTAAAGGAATCATGTGCAGCTTTCCAAGACTTCAATTGTGTAGGTTTGCATGGCCTTATGCCCTCCACATTTGTAATTACTGTCAGCTTGAGTTTGGGATACTATGCACAAATTTGATGCAGTTATATCTTATCTTAATGGAATGAAATTTATTTATCAACTACTCAAAGGTACTGATTTTTAATATGAATGTTTTTAATCCTCAGGAGATATTATATGGTTGAAGAACATTGTTTTCCATCCCTCCAACACTTGGGCTTTCTTTGTTTTTTTTTTGCCAAAGGCTCAGAGAAACTATGCAAATGTGATGTCCTGTGCGTGGGATGTCTGCTTGTATACATAATATCTCAATAATCCTAGTTTTATTTGAGTTGATACAGGGCAGAATGGTGTTTCCTGTTGTTTTCAGTGAAATTATCTTGTATAGGAATGGTGGGGGGGGGGGGGCTTGATGTTACAAAATTAAAGAGGCAATTTACAAGTAGCTATACATGACATTTACTTAATATTTGGTGTGGAGGGTTGGTCCATCATCACTATGTTTTGACTGCCATTTTGGGTTTGCTTATCTAATATTGGTGATTGGCGAGGCCAAATGAGAATTTTTCTGAAATTAGCATGTAAGCACAAAATCTAAAAAAATATACGTATGTTTGAGTTGATACTAGATATAAATATAACCATTAACCCAAGGATAGTCCCTCTGTTGAAGGTCCTTGCTTGATATTTAATTTTTCTTATCACTTGATCCACTAAACTTGTATTATATTCGGATGCATATGTCACGTTTTTGTGAGTGGTACATGCAAATAAATGCCTAGGAACATGAAGGTTTTTACACAGCCTTATTATGAAGGGAATGCATTTATCTTTTCTTTGTTACTTAGGAAAGCACCAACTTGCAGTTCTCTTTGCAAATTATTTCAGAAAAGCCTCAGCCATATGTGTTACTTCTTGGGGAAAGCAAAAAACATCATCAGCAGTTATTTGTGATCATCGAGAGACATGCCCTACCTCAGAGGACATTTATGAAGGCTATTGATATGTGCTTCAAATCATTATATGTGTATAATCTGGAAGACAAAAAGGCATGTCTTGGTGCCTGGGAATTTTTCCAAAAAGTTGTTTATGAGTTATCTGGACTGGTAGTGTGAAGTGCAACCAGATTCGAGATTTTCGTGCTTACCGTGCCACTAACAAAGACAATATAACTGCAGTGTAGCAGTCGTCATAGTCAGCATTCCACATGTTTTCACATCTTAAATTTCACTTTGATGTATATCTTCCAGTTGTTCTGTGAAAAAAAATATATCATTCATTTCGCCACTACTTGTTTTGATTGGTTTGCATGCTAATTCAAATCAAACTAATATTGAACAAATCACTGTGTATCTAAAGTTGTTGCTTCTTTTAAATTGACTTCAGGAAGAGTTGTTTCTGTGTCATTACATATTTAGACCCGTCACATCGGATGACTTGAGGGATTGTTGTTATTGTAAGAGTGTTAAATTCATTGTACTTAATAAATCCAATCAATGTGATGATTGTGTCTTTAACATGGTGAATGTAACATTTATTACACAAACAGTAACATTAAATTGATATAATGTCATAACATTTAGTGTCCCAGGAATGCTAATGGTCAGTTTAATGCAAATATGTTTCATGTCACAAAGTTCACTATTTTTCCATTTTCTTTCAAGAAGATTATATCGGTTCATTTCATTCCACATGTCTTTATTTGGTACTGGTTGATTGTTGACTCTTTATTAAAATTAAACTATGATCTGCAGCAGCTTATGAAAATACTGCTTATATATGGGTGACTACAGGAAAAGTTTTATCTTTGTCATTGTCTTCAAAACCGACAGTTGATTATGATTTAACTTTAGCTATAAAAATGATGTTTACTATAAACGTTGTAGAGGTGAGGTATTTATGTGAAAAGAGAAGGAAACTAATTTCTTAACTAGCTAACACCAAAATTCAAGATCCTTCAACTTACTTGAAGATGTATAAGTATTGAACCATTGTGCTTTATATTATTATATTATGATCCTGTCTAAGCGCTGGTAGTAAGTTTTACTTGTTGGAACAGTACTAGAATGCTTATATACCAGCATGTTTAAGGTGCAAAGCTCATATGACATAGACAGATTATCATGTTTCTTGTAATATGATATGTTGTTATTGAAACTAAAGTAACTATGAACAGATCATTTACGTATCCATGCAAGAGATTTTAGCTAATGCTGCGCGTAGAGTTGAATCTTTGCCAAATTTTGCAATCAGACAGTTGATTATGTTAATTTTTGGGAGCCTTCAACTTGTTTTACATGTAGTTGAGGGAAAATTCCTAAGTCGACCAATGCTTTTTGTACATGCATCTCAGAAACTAAAAAAGTTAATTATTTAAATTTTCGTAAGCATGCACCTTTAAGAGATAGTACCTTTTGATCATGTTTTTTATTACCTTTTGTTTATGTTTTTGTTATTGTATTTTTGTTTATTATAAGAAAAAGTGGGATTTACTGAAAGATTTCAACCGCTTGAAAGTATGATATCAATAAGGTTACGGCAACCTAATGTATCTGATGCAAACTGCCATCCATAACTGGACACAAAAGTTAAAATATCATAGCTGTAGTTCACTATTCATGCATGATTGTAGATGCTCAGGAAACCCTCTTAAGTGTTGAAATAAAAGGTTGAATTCTTCAAGTATTCTGAATTATTCGTGTTGTCATTCCTCTCTTAAATGTGCTTTTCTGTTGTGATCAATTTAAAAAAAGGGAATCAAGCTGCCTTAAATAATTAACCTAAAACATCTATAAAACACTTACTAAACGGGTGCTATGTTGAAATCGCTGGCAAAATTTTACATAATAATTTTGTAGATGCGTTACATGCTGATCATGTCAAACTTTACAAAACAGAAGTTAAGTAAAATTTACTTAAATGTTTTAGTGTTATTATTAGACATGAAAATCAAGTAAAATTTAACCTGTGTACAACATTTTCTGAATGTATGTACTTTCAAAAGCAAGTCAAGCATGTTTCCTGCCACGTTGGCAGTACATCTAATGGAATGAGTTTCCTTCAGGCATATTTACAGTTTTTGTTAAGAAAAAACTTTAAAAAGAAAAATCTGAAATATAAAATATTAAGTTTTTCGGACTAGCTTTGTAAAATGCTAAAAGAACAATCGGTAACGATGCTATGCATGATCGTATGCATTTCTGGTTTTGATACCGCCCCAAATCACCGGAAATGGCACTTCTCCGGCTTGAAAATGACCAACCAGATGAACACTTTTGCCTGAGAACCAAGTACTTCCCAAGAGTTTTTGTTCATCTATAACCTTGTTGAAGATTGTCACCAGTCACACGTCATGTTCGACCTCATTGCATTTCCTGTGGGTTTTTTGCTTTTGTTGGTGATTCTATACGCCCCACAATACCCGTCAGCCCCACTTTTGAAGGTTTTAAGCTTAGTTTTTGTTCAAAATTTGAAAATTCACATTTCTCGTGATTAAATTCACTTCAAGATATACTCATATTGTTGCACAATTTTTCATCTATGGACAACCAATATAGAAAAACCTCTTTCAACCCCTGACAGACCGGTCAAAATTGCACGAGTAGAGGGAAGAATGATGAAGAATGTTGGTCAGGGATATTTCGAAAATGCGGACACAGATAATTTATTGGTGTACAAATATTACAACCTCTTATAACCTCTTATAACGGCTACTATAAAACTTTGTTGAAGGAAATGAAAAAATACCAGATATTTCCGAAACCGAACACTATGGGCACCTACTGAAAGAAAAATAAATTGCCTGGTAGCATATTTATTTTTTTCCAGCACGGTAAAGGCCAAAATTACCATACCTCGCTCCCATTGGCTAGGGTCCGTATACATAAGATTCATTACAATATCAACTAGCAGCAGCTGCACAGAATCGCTCATCACATACCACTTTTCACAAGGCCACTCTGCTACACTCAAAGAAAGAAATCAGTCTAGCAGCAGAATGTACGCGTTTGAGTAGAGTCAATTTATTTGTCAGTTTGTTATGCCACGGGTGTAGAGGGGTATGTGGTATATGCATCGCACAACTCTGTTGCTGTAAATTTAAAGAGGTTAAATCAAACCGAAACAGTTTGAAGATGATACAAAATATCACCATAATATAAACGTAAGACAATTTCTGTGTTCAATAACTATAATCCACAGTGGCAGTGGTACTACTAACATGCATGACTAAATACAAGGCCTATATCTTTCGTATTATATTATATGAAAACCGTGCCAAAGGGTAATAATTAACCGTTTCAAAGGGGCATAAATTTGAAAATCAAATCAATGTATATGCTAAAAAATAAGAGTCTATCAGTTTAAAATGTAAAAGCATCTCAAGTAAATAGTCAACCAGAAATGGTCAAGCTGTCCAATGTTTTAAGCAGTTTTGAAGCAAGCAAACGCTTGGTACTAATCTGCGTACATTGCCATCGCAGTACTCTGTACAGCAAGTTCCACCATCACTTCGAAGCTGTCACCCTAGACAAAACTACCTTATTCAATATATTGGCTTTTCAGTTTGGATCATTAAACCTAAGTAATCCTTACCTTCAAAGAAGGACAGTTATCTACAATGAGACGTGTACACTCACAGTCGATAGTCGCAGTATTGTTTTACGTATTTATGAATGTACATGTACACAAGCAGATCCGCGCAAAAGCAAGGAAAAACTTGTTAACAAATATTTTAACAAAGTTGTCTCAAGACAGTCCATACAGTACGTGTATGCGAATCACGATCCACTGCGTGCATGTGTATGTACATGTACAAACACACACGCATAGCGTAAGCAAGAACTTCCCAATTCAGCATCAAACGTGCAAGACCCAGCCAATGAGAAGCGAGGTATGCAAATGGTGGCCTTTACCGCGCTGGGAAAAAAATCTCGCCGCCTGATATGCTGCAATGAAACTGTGTAAATAAACCATCGCAAGGAGTTACGATGCTGTGCATGATGGTAGGCTACAAGGAAACTTTATAAATAAACAATTACAAGAGGTAGCGATACTGTGCATGATACTAGGATGCGATGAAACTGTGTAAATAAATATTTATAAGATGCTACATAAACAAGTTATGTTCACAATAATGGTAACGTAAATGCTTGCAAGAGGTAGTAATAAAAAATTATCTCAATATTTGTGTTTGTGTACTCATTTTTTTACAAAGTAATGAATATTTATTTGCTGCATTTTTCCAACAATAATGTTTCCTTTTTTTAATTGTATATGATGTCATTTCCTTCACAACATCAACTTTGTAATAGAATGGCACCTCAACAGTACACCGAAGAATCTAACGTATATCTTGTTGAAGTATTTATGTTTCCTTTCTTGATGACCTACATTAGTAAACAACAACAAACAATTGGAACTTTTTTTAAAGGAAAAGTCGCCCAGAAAAGAACCTGGGCACGAAAACCAACTACCAAACGACTGATCCGCTCTCAGCCCCAGTCCTCTTGCATCGGGACTGTGACTGTGTGATCATCGTCGGGTGTGCATCACCATTCCCCTCGAAAGGGAACAGATTCTACACATGATCTTAGCCAAAAGGCCAAAAAGCGAACAAAGGGAACAGTACAAACGTCTTGCTAGATCTCTGGCAAACCCCCTGAAGAAAACTATGTAAACATGAGCGTTATAACTAGTAAGATGGACCTTCTCAATAGTAGGATATTGTGGTTGAAATTAGATTTATTGAATAACACGAGAAAGTAAGTTTTGGCTGTCTTATTTACGTTCATTCAACATCATCATTCAACATCAAAATGGGAAGTAAGAACAAAAACAGAATTTTATTATAATAGCAGAGTGTAACATTTAAGTGTTGTAAATCATACGTTAAAGAATTTACACCGAAGCAACTACTAATAAATGCCTCATTAGCCTATTATTTGAATATGCTTATAAAGAATCAACGTACGACTGCACAACCCAGTAACCATGCATAACTGAGCTGTGTGCGTTATGTGAGCAGGTGAGTGTTGTTCTGAATAGTATTTTAGGTCAGGTAACCGGGTCACTGTAAATATACTTTGTTGGAGGTAATGGGCGTGACTTTAGCTTCATCGATTACCATAGAGGTATAGCAAAGTGTCCACAGCCGTTGTAGTTTGTCGTAAAACTATGTTTCTGTCGGGTTTTATACGGGGTTAAGTGGGATTCGTCCTTGAGTCTCCCCACGACTGTTCCCGGTATATTGTAGTATTTCCGACCCTTGGTCATTCTCGACGTATGCAGTGGTGAAACTGTAATAGTTAAGACCTGGCTAGAAATCGGACCACCTATTTTCAAACGCTGTAAATAACAATCAGGTTTACACAAACCTACTCCAAATCCGTGTCGTTATTTGATCTACCACCATTTACTTGATCCTGCTATGGTGCCTAACGTAGCAATCTGAAGGTGGCTGTTGGCGGCTATTACTTAAATCCAACCCAACCGTGACATTCTTTCTAAGTATCACAATTCAAGAATCTTTATTTGATGCTTTGTAAATCCTTATTCTTGTTCTTTAGCAAACGATAATCAGATGCAACTATAATTGTAATTTTCTTTTGTTTTTCCTTTTTTCTTGTTTCCATCAGTAAGGAAGTTTACCTTCATGGTGTAGGCGAGTACTGATAATTACACAGTATGTGGTTAAGGCGCACATCGTGCGACTCCAAGGATGTTCGATACATAATGGAATGTGTGTAACTATATGATATTGTTACAGTGGTTATAGAAATGTTGGAAGAATCTAGCAATGTTTAAGCTGTTAACCACAGAGAACTTCAACCAATATAAATCAGAACGGTGGATTTGAATCAAACGGCCATGCAAGCACACTATCAGTAAAGTTCTATTCACAATTTGGTAAATATATTTTAAAGTCGTCAAGGTTTCTGAGTGATTCATTGTATAGCTCAAATTGCTTTGATATTTAACCTATTGTACCACGGAGTCTGTATGATGATGCCAGAACCCGTGTCGATCAGTTTATTGTTCTACTCAACAAATGAGAGCAACTCACAAACACCTCTATACATTACACAGAACAAATGGAGAAAGAGAGCGCTCCTCTGGAACTGACACATACAACCGTTTTAATAAAACTGCTGTGCGTGGTAGGTAGTTCCTCCTTTTAAGATTTTTGTTCAAAAAAACCATGATTGTTCCTGCTTGTTGGCATACATGTTACACGCTACGCAAATCATAAAATAACTGACCATGCTTGTTCCTTCTTTCTACTTTACCTCTTTGTATACATGTTACACGCTACGCAAACGATTTTAAGTTCTGCCGTTTATAGCGAGACATGGATGGTGGAAAATGGAATGAAAAACTGAAACGTCATTATTATTGCCCAGATATTTTGGAAATACAGATAACAGTGATTCATTCCTAAACTTCAAGAACATTGCAAGGCTACACTCAAGCTTCGTTCAGACATGCTAGAGATTTGGATGAACACTGCTGATCTTCGAGAGGGCTGACAACATGGATATGCTTCGTCCTCCGTCGGTGCGCATCCTTCTAACCGACATACCGGCGAAAGTTATATGTCTTTGTCAGGTTAAGACTCTTGCTTGTTAAAGGCATAACTGAATGTTTCCATAATAGGCTCAGTAGGTTCAGTCACCCGATACTCATGGCTCGTACAGTAACTACAATTTGTCTCCTCTAACACATGTTTACTGCATATTGCATGTGCAGATTATCTCATAGACTGTAGATCTGTTTGTCTTTGTTTCAGCCGAGGACGTATTCACATGATCACATGATGAAGACTACGGAAGCCTATAAGAATGAAAACGTATTTACAGAGCAACATTCGTCGACTCTTCTTTTTTTCACATTTTAATTGTTTGTTATATAATTATGTAATTTTGTTCGAGATCCTAGCAATTGTGTTTTAATATTTGACTTTTTAATTATTCCCTTGTCAGGGCCGTGGGCTGATGCCATTAACGTAACCATCTCACCAAATCCACCTAGTCAGAGTGGTATCAACAAAATTGCTGTTGATTGTGTTTTTAGTAAGTATATTAATGTCCAAATATGCAAAAAAGCGACTAGTAGTCACATCATTACTGTAATAATTGGTTTGTCTGTGAAGGATAAGGACTGTATTAATTACATGGGGTTAACCTTTGTTTACATATTGAGCATAATAAAAAAAGTACATAAGTCTAATTGTTGTTGTAAATTTAATAGTTCTTGTCTAAAGTTAATATTCGACTGTAACAATGAAAAGGTTCTGTTCGTTTAGACATTCATTACAATAAAGGGCGATATTAGTATATATGCAGTACACCTTTGTTTTTATGTGTTAAATGAGTGCGCATCCTCATATGGCACATTTCCAGGGACGTACATGCTTACTTGTACATATGTTGAACAGTTTTCCTGTAATCAGCTGTAAGTGTTGTCCTTGAGTTAAGACCAACCTGGTGATTTGTTTTTCTTTGCAGAGGCGGACACGCTCGCTTTAACGTACACAGCGCATATGGCATTGGAGGGGAGTGGTGTAGTATTTAGGAAAGAGGCAACAATTTGTGGTATGGGAACAAGAAACAAACTTTGTCCTTCTAGGAAAGGAGGTAAGAATGAAAACAAAAGATAGTTGGAAAAGTTATCTACTATTGTCCACGTTTTTCTCTGCAATATGCTGGTGTATGGAGAGTATACGCTGGTGTATACTGTGTACATGTAATATGCTGGTGTATGAAATGTATATGCTGGTGTTTGTCTGTGTGTGTGGGTGGGTTAGGATAAATATGTCGGTGATTTGGAGCATCCAAGTGACCGTATTAACATAGATCTCTATTTTTTATCAAGCTTGCTAGCTTAAAAGTTACAATTTTTTCTAGCGGGATCATGTCTTCCGTGCAACGTATGCTACTATCTGTTAAATTTCAATTGTAAAAATTCAAGAGTATTTATTTGCACAATTTTGTGTATAGAGCTCATTAGAGACTTAATTGAAAGTCAAAAAATGACTTAAACTGTACCGTTTGACGTCTTTAACTTTGATTAAATTTTCTGGGCAGTCCGTTCATTAAACGTGCATGCCCCTACCAAAATCAATGGTGGAATGTGAACCGCTTTTCATTTCAATAAATAAGCAAAATTTATGTGACGACAGTGACTTTGTTGTTATTACAATGAGTAAAGTTGGTTGTTAAACAAAACAAACCTGAATATTTATTTTATATAGTCAAAACCCACATTCTCGCATAGCATTTTGTATGGTGAGATAAGAAGATGATAGTGTGTGAATGCATCTGGCAACAGTAGGCTGAATGATGTCATCACATCAAATTGATGTTTTGTTGTTGTTTGTAATATTTCATTCAGTTATCCACAGTGGAAAATAATATTGATTACCAAAAAAAAAGGTTTTACTTTAATGAAATGATAAATACAGAGAATTTAGCTTGTAGCTAAGCGAACGTTCTAAAATATGTATCAGATTTCAAGGATAACTCAAACAAAATATTAACAATACGAACGTAAAATATTTAAAGACGCACTTGTCGTGATGGCATTGCAGATTAATAACTGTGACTTATTCCCTTGAAGACTAGAAGGTTCAGCAAATCAAAACGTATTACAAGGGACAAGATGTTATTAAAATGATGTTGTTTCCAAGTAAGACGGTGTGGAGAATTTATCTCTTTTAAGAAATATCTTACACTGTCCATCTAAAAGGAGTGTAAACAAAAAGGAAAATAATTAGCACAAAAACAAGAACAACAACCAAAAGTTTAGTTATTGAATCGTTGGGGATGGGGGTTTTATTTTATTTTCAGTACTCCTTTTGACTGTATCTGCCAAACATGGCAGAGACAGTTTGGTCACTACATTGGAAGAAAAGATCATCAACTTCTGATCTGCCATTGTCATAAAATTTGTCATCTCATTCAATGTCTAGGGAAAAAATGCATCAGAAAAACTGTTATGGTCGAATGTCTTATGCCCTTTTCGTGGCAAATTCAAAAGAGCTTGAAATGAATAGTTGTGTATTAAAGATTCCAAACATTTTGGCCCCAGAGCCACATTGAAGTTGACCTAATTATGGTGTTGAAGAAACCATCAAAAGAAAATTAAAGCAACATGTACATTTCTTGAGCTTGAAAGGGGACACAAGTCGTTTAGGGGCATGTTTTCCAGAGGGACTGAGAAAAATCATTTGAAGCAAAAGTAAATATTAGCAGCACAGATTTCATTTTGTGGGCAGTATAAGTATAGCCTACCACATCGAATGAAATGTAAATTTCTATCCTAAGCTCAGCAACATACCATACCATAACATACCATACACAGATATTCCCCTTGAGAGCTTGGTGTACCATATTGTTTATGGTTCATGCGGTAGGAAATTAAAATAGGATTAGGTGATCAGACGTGCCCAATTACATCATGTTGCACCTACTGCTTAATAGCAATGATATCATGTCCCGGATTTTATTAAAGTGAGTCATCTACATTTGTTGTTTGATGTTAACATATTTTGTTGTAAAAGATACAAAAGAATACAGCCAACTCAAGTAGCATCCCCTTCTGCCTTTCTCGTTTTCTTTTGATCTAATGACCAAGAAATTAATCATAAATAAAAACAGATGGACTTTAAAAAGTACATTTTACAATAAATGTGTAACAGGTCGGCATACATAGGATTTAAAAAAAAGATATGGCAGACTACCTGTCTGGAGACTCTCCATGTGGGCATCCCACCGGGTCTTAACACATGGTTGTGTTAATAAATACATTTTTTTTGGTTTCAATGATAGTCGTAACCTTTGGTTTCATGATGGCGTATGTGTGCGTGGGAGTGTGTGTGTGTGTGTGTGTGTGAGGGCGGGTCAGGGGAATACAACCAAGGGACAGATAAAGTAAAAGTAGGACATTTGACATAATGGCCCAGGGGTCCGAATAGGTTCTATACGGAACTAACTGGTGTTTTGGGAAGTTATCGGGCTGGCGAATGGCGTTGAGAATCGAATCAATTTTCCTTCATTATTCTCCATGTTGACCTTCACATGATGAACATTTTTCAAAAGGTATGTCTTACTTCGAACGATAACTATCTTATCTTGAGTAATCTTTGATTGGTCTTATAAAATTGTTGAAAACCACAATACCGTTAAGCAATAATGTTGCCAGCCATCCATTGAGCTGGAAGTGTCCAACAACTATAACATCATAAACAGGACATTCCAAAGTCCTCTCCGTCTTAACAGCACGCCGCACTGCATTTTATAAACCGAGAGGGATTTGCTTTCCCTCTTTCTCACCCCACCCTCCCGATCTACCCACACCTCCAACACCATTCATTTAATGTCGCTTCGTCGGCAGAGCAGATAAATCCCCCCCCCCAACACATCACTACCGCCAGTGGGGAGATATGCTGTGTGCTTACATACATGGTAGGTCACTGTGTTCATTTGTATCAGAGATGAAGATTTTGCTACATATATCGGTGGAGAGCACACGCAAATGAAATTACAACACAGTGATCAATAGCTTGCACGTGTTACCCCGTTGAGAATGATTTATACGTCAATCAACCACCAACCCAACTATGTCTCAGTAAAGCTTTCACCTCCTCTATACACTGAGCAGCCAATAATTAGAAAATCTGAACCACGACATGAAACAGTGCCAGGCGCGCAACGCCTTAAATAACAGTAGTGAAAGATGTATATTTGGAGCTGCTAAATACACATTTCATACAGTGCGTACTGTGTATAAAGTAATAAGTAAAATAACCAACGGGTTCTATATATGGATATATAGTCTACGATAGAGTCAGAGAAGCAGGGGTGGATTATACAAGTAATCTAATTTCAATCAAGTGTCCACTTTTCCTGACACAGGGCAAATCAAAGCGATACAAAATGACTGAGCAATTGGGAATTATGGGTAAATTGGTCTTCCCCCTCGGAAAATTCGGAACAGAAAGCATAATTCATGCCAAATAAAACTACAAATGAAAATGACTATCAAAAATGTGGTGGATGCATGTCGACCCACTAAACGTATATGACATAGTTTTAGCTAATACTTATACCTATAACTGATTGATTGTAACAAACGTCA